>CM045453.1:20365616-20630616 GCA_024666655.1 Dascyllus trimaculatus | reverse complement strand
CCTTTTGCCATGTATAAAAACAGCTTCCCTGTTATTATGCATTCAGTACTAAGTTCTTGAAATAATACACACCTTAGTATATTCATGCATTTAGTTTAAATATGTCCAAGGTACTTGTGGCATGTCACTGCCATTTATAAATATAAATCTTGCATCCAACACTGACCTATTACAATGATTCACACATTCAGGTTTTTATTTAAATGTACATGGTTATTTGGCTGAGCTGTAAAAAGACGTGTACATGTTACATGTACAATAACAACAAAGTGGCATCTGAACCTCACACAAACCAAAAAAAGCCTTAGGAAGATGTTGTAGCTCACACATAAAGTGTCCAATCTGCTCCAGCTTTATTGTTTCATGAATGCTGTGGATATATTTTCTTGCATTTATGAAGTCTTACAATTACAACAGGCCCTTTGAGGATAAACATGATGGTGATGTGGCCCGTCATGAAAATGACTATGACACCCCTGATGTACATGGTGGCCGAGAAAGTTTGTGCTACAATCCTTGAAATTGCTAAGTGTGACCACCTTCAAATTTCTGCCACATCCCGACATGCGCCACACCTGGACGTGCGCCACGTCCCGACACGCGTGGGTGTGCGAGGGCCCGTTCAACGCTGCTTGCAGCTTTAATTTTTCTTTTTCTTCTGATTTTGTAATTGCATTTTTGAGGGCCTAGACACGCTCAAAAACTCATGAAAATTTGCAACCACATCAGGACTGGCGAAAAATTTGATATTTTATGGGAGTTGCACATGTGTGTGGCAAAATGGCTCTATAGCGCCACCTTGAAAATTGGGTTCTATGGGAGTTAATACGGCTAGTTTCACGTACACCTACCAAATTTGGTACACATGTGCACCAAGACAAGACAAACAAAATTGCTTAATCAATCCATCAGCAAAAATGTACAGGAAGTCCGCCATTTTGCTTTATATTTTTGATTTATGGTCATATTCAAAAGCTATAACCGCACACAGGGTAACTCCAAGACAGCTGAAATTTGGTCAGTATATACAACAGGGCTTCGTGATTAAAATTTATCAAAACGCTCCGCAAAAGTCTGAGGGCGTGGGCGTGGCGGCCTCTTGAACTTCGATGTCTCGCCATGACTACTAAAGTGTTTATATCTCAGCTGTACATGATCCGATCTGGCCCAAATTTCATGTGCTGGACAACAGTCCACTTCTGAACACATCCACATTTTAAAATTTAGTCATAGTCATAGCGTCACCTAGTGGTAAAAGGATTCTCATTTGTCCTTACCACTGCTCCATACTTTGTGATATCATCCTGAAATTTGGCCAGTATATACAACAGGCCTTAAAGATGGGAAGTTATCAAAATCTTCCACAAAAGTCAAAGGATGTGACCGTGGTGGCCCTCTGACCTTTATGTACTTTTACCGTTGTCAGCAGCTCTGGATTAAATCCAGATAAATGGTGCAACGCTGACACCTACTGTTCAAATCATATAAATGCAGGTCTGTGTCATTGTAGAAAAATCCCTCTGTTTCAATACATTTTAATGTATTATTATTATTTGGTTGACCGTATTCAACTGAAATTTGGTGACATAAGCCTCAAGATGTTGATGATGATTCATGGAGAAAACTGTGACTGGTCGTGACTGGTGGCGTGGTGAACTTGATGTCTCGTCATGACAACTAAAATGTTTATATCTCAGCTGTACATGATTCAATCTATCCCAAATTTCATATTCTGGACAAGAGTCCACTTCTGAACACATCCACATTTTAAAATTTAGTCATAGTCATAGAACCACCGATTGGTAACAGGAACTTAAAGACAGTATATTTGCAGGTATCATTGCTTCAAACTTTGCAATATATGCAATATATATATAAAGCTGACGTGCAAAAGCTCATATCTCTCCCAAAACCTTTCACTCATGTTTTAAAACTAAATTTCTTTCTCATATAAATAGTCAGTGCCACCAAAATTGCACTGACTATTCTCAATTGCTTTGGCTCATTTCTTGAAACAGACCAGACGTTCTCAACACTCTTGGTGCTTTTGCCAAAATAACATGGATGGTTCAGCACAACACCATGGTTCACCTGCAAAAGCTCATATCTCTCCCAAAACAGTTCACACGACTGGTCAAAACTAAATTCTATTCTCATATAAATAGTCAGTGCCTCCAAAATTCATCGTCCCTTTGGTATTGTGTGAGCACTCTTATAAATGTCTATTCATATAATGGTTTGTGTCATTTGAAAACAAAATAGCATTTTGAGAAGTAATAATATCATTTTGGATGTAAAGTTTCAATTGAAGGAGAATTGAGGGCTTTTGCTCATTGTGTGTGTGTGTTTTCTGATTTGTATGCAGAGTTCTGAAAGTATGAGGCATGCTTTCAGAAAATGTGTGTAAACTATCAAGAAAACTGTATTGACACACATAAAGTAACTTTCATACATCAGAGTAAAAAGAAAATCTATACAGCATAACATACTGTAATTTAAACACATAAATAAACAACAAGGAACATTATATGGAGCCTACAGTGCTGTAAATAAACTTGTCCTCACTGTCCCTCTCCTGGCCACCGTATGTTCATGACTAATCCTGACAACTGAACAGACTATTGTGCATGTGATGACTTATACAATGAAATGATGCTGACATGTTTTGGAGTGAACGACCATCAGACTGAGAAGTCAACAATCAGTTTAGATCAACAAGATCTATTCACTTGGATATTGTGCTAAATGAAGGCTACCTGTACTAAATCATTTGCAAAGATGTACTGATACATCGAGACAAGTACTAAGATGTTTGCAATTTGATGAAATGAAGTAGAAATGCCAGTCTGTTGTGAACAATTGCCAAGTAGTTTGGAGGTTTGTCCATGTTGTCTTGAGATTGTCATTTCAGTTTCGAGAAATGAGCCAAACCAATGGAGAAAAACTGTAAAAAACCGATATAACATCAAATATGTATTTCAACTAGTTTAATTATGCATTCGTCAATATTCATATCATCACTGTAGCTAGAAAAGCACCCAGAGAGCACAGACCTCCGCCAAGACCGCACAGACCTCCGCCAAGAAGCTCCAGTCCACCCCAACACAATCTCCCAACGACAAAGTATACTTAAAAAACACTCAACATCTTTGTGCTATATATGTGCATATATATGCTCTGTCCTACCACAAGGTGGCACTGCAGGGCTTTCTAACACTCCCAATGTTAAAAATCTTTTTAAAAATTCCCAGATCCAGATACTGATCTGGATCACCAGATACTGATCTGGATCACTCCCAAAACTCAATCATTTGTTCCTTGTCCCATTTCACAGGGGCTGAGGGGGCAGAGGGGGCAACTTCCACTTCATTTCATGTGCGGTCAATATGACCGCCTATGGCTGGAATAGGTACAAATGATTATGTCTTCTTTGTCTTTTTTTTAAGTCATGAAAAAAAATTAGTTTTTAAACTAGTTTAAATATGTCCAAGCTACATGGTGGCGTGTCACTGCCATTTATAAATATAAATCTTGCATCCAACACTGAGCTATTAGAATGATTCACAGATTCATGTTTTTAATTTAAATGTGCATGGTTATTTGGCTGACATGTACTTGTGATATGTATAATAACAATAAATTACTATTGCTACTGCTTATGCCAGCAGTGTTCAATATTTTCAGGCCAACAACCCCCAAACTGATGGATAGATGGAGCAGGGATCTCCTACGATACACCTTATATAATATTGTTTAACCCCTTAACGCCTGAATTTATATACAAGTATATTAAAAAATGAGTTTTGTGTTTTTGCCTTTATGTAGGTGTCACATGAGGGTTGAGATTGTTAATTTGATTATAGCACAAAAAATAAATAGAAATTTGGGTATGTTGCAAATTTGCAACAACAGGCATAATAGTCAATAATAGCGACCCAATAATACAGTAATATAACAATAATAAAACAGATTTTTTAAATTGATAACAGAACAGATAATAGTCAATGAGAAATGAGTTTGACTCCACTGATGTTCATGGTGGCCGAGAAAGTTTGTGATACAATCCTTGAAATTGGTCAGCTAAGTCTGAGCACCTTGAAATTTCTGCCACATACCGACATGCACCACACCTGGACGTGCGCCACGTCCCGACACGCGTGGGTGTGCGAGGGCCCGTTCAACGCTGCTTGCAGCTTTAATTTTTGATTTGGCGCCATCTCTCGATGCACAGGTGATCAAGGTGGTAAAATCCGATTTCACTGTGCTTTCATGGGACCCTACTGCTTTCTTTGTAAAGCACTTTGTAACTGTGTTTTGATGACAATATGTACCAGTTGTTCCAAAACTAAGTTCATGTACACTGGTGCAAAATTATAAATGGCAACCATATTTCTTTCTTTCTTTTCTGACCAAAAGTACAGTGGTTTGGCGTTTCAAGGGCGGATTTAGGAATGCGTCGATCAACCTTGTCACTTTGGTATCACTTCTGTGTTCAAAGAATTCTTCTGGCCTATTTCAGGTGTATTTCCCTTTAACTACATACAGTAGTATACTACTGTATCTTTGAGTAAGAAACATGATTCCTAGAAAAGTGCAGTGTCTTGGAAATCTGTAATGAGCTCAGGAATCGTGTTTTGCATGACTTCTTGTTTTCCCCACACTGAGTAAAGCTTACTCACCATTTAATAGGTGATGAATAGTTAATGAGCAATTTTTGTTTTGCGTGAGAAACTTGAATATTGAAGTAAGATACATTTGCTCCAGCTTTTGCCCAGTCTTTATAAAGGTCACCGGGACGCTGATGTTTCCTTGGAAATGGAAGTTTGCCAGTACATAACAGCTGCAACCACAGACTGGCTGCATTCTTGCCCGGCAAGCTATGTGACGTCTGTGAGGCTGTTTTAGGAACAGTCAGTGTGGAACCCACAATAATGCTGGACATATTAATGGATGTAGCCCCATTCTCATGTGTTTATGTATACTGTCATTTTCAGTTGTAATGTTTAAGTTGGTTAATCTGTAGTTACAAGAAGTGAATCTCACATGGGCACCTTGAGCAGTCTGAGGGTCCAATGGCTCATCAGAATCAGGTTTTATTGCCAAGTAGGTTTTTACATGCAAGGAATTTGGTGTTTCAGTGGATAATAGTAACATTTAGTTTTTAAAAATGTCAAAGTCAGGGGCGCCCTGATAGCCTAATGGTTATGTCGCATGACCCAAGTGCAGTGGCGTAGCGGCAGTCCCAGATTCGACTCCGACCTCGGGCGTTTACCGCATGTCCTTCCCTACTCTCTCCCGTTTCCGATTCTATCCACTGTCCTAACTAATAAAGGCACAAAAAGACCAAAAATAAATCTTTAAAAAAATGTCGCAAGTCAGTAGGCAGTATGCGTTACAAGTCAAATTAATAGCAAATTAGTGTAATAAAAAGTAATAAAAGTACTATAATAAGACATGAGGATGTCATCCAGAAGACTCCTGACAGCACACAAATTAGCATATGTAAAAATAATAATTCATGAAGTGGAAATTATGTCCAGTTTTAGCCTCTTTTTTTAATCAACAAGCAAATTAAACTTTTTTTGCATATCATTTGCAATTTTACAAAATGTAAAAAAAAAAAAAACTATGTAGAATAGTAGTTAAATTTGGAATTAACATTTGTAAAAATACTGATTTTAATGTTTAAGTTACTGTTGGCAGTTTGTTTGTTTATTTGTTTGTTTATTGTTTATATATGTATGTATATATATATATATATATATATATATATATATATATATATATATGTATGTATAATTTATTTCTGTGAATTTACCATTGTAATTTAACAAAACAGGGAACATCTGTAAAAACTGTATATTGTTTAAAACAATTACAGCTAAAACCTGTCTTTTTTCTTTTTTAACATTGTAGGCCATCTGTGTTTCTGCATCACTAAACCACACCTCTGCTTACTTTTTCAACTGATGACGTTGTTTAACAAGCTTCTGAGAACAAAGAGGGTTTTTTTGGTTTTGTCTTGTTTTTCAGATGCTTGTCTATGTTTTGTTTGGCAATAAACCAGCTTTCTTGTTACAACACGCCAGCAGTGAAATTTGCCTCCTGATTTCTGGTCATTGGTCTTTCTGTGTGTTCTTCCTGGAATCATGTGGGTCTGAGAGGAGGCTACTTGCATGTGATGTGGTTTTACATAATGCAGCTGCTGGGAAACTGCAATTTCAGAAGAATCAGTTTTTTCTTTCATTATACAATTTATACTATAAATTGCATAATTATAATTGTATACATATTATTATATTATATTATATTATATTATTATATCATATTATACATATTTCATTCAATCAATACAAAAATAATTTGCGATCCACATCTGTCTCTGATAAACGTTGTTGCCTGGTGGCCTGGAGGAACGCACGACTCATTCATTCTGCAGAACAACTTAGTGGGTGTGCACCTCCAAGCAGGAGCTGATGAGGATGGCTGACTGATGGATGAGTGTTACAACATTTCAAAATTATTTTCTGGGCTTAAATGAGGCCCCTGGGCTTTATTTCTGTGGAGGCATCCAACATAAACATGAACATTGTTAGACCATTATGTCTGAATGTTTTTAAAATGTTGCATTGAGAATTTAATTTTGTTAAGTTTTTTAGAAAGAAAAACTGTATTACCTCAACAGCACCCTTAAACTATTCTCTGAATACTTCAGTCAAAATGTGCTACTTTTGGTTAATATCACACTTTCCACATGGAAAAAAAACAAACAATCAGGAACATTTTTAAATCTGGAACAATTAAAATCTAAATTTCCTGGAAGGCACTGCCTGAAAGGATCAATAAAGTTCTATCTATCTATCTATCTATCTATCTATCTACATGTTGAGGAACATGACAATGGCCCAACATGTTGATTTGACCTCCAAACTTCCTACACCCCATTGTGATCAAGCATCAACAGGATGCAGTGGAACAAGTTTGATTGACAGAGACCCCACTGCACAAGCCAGAGTACCCAAAGGATCCAGTGCCAACGTCCTGGTTCCAGACCCCATAGGACACCCTGAGAGGTCCTCTTGTCCATGTCCAATGGTTCAGAGCATTTTTGAGTACATAAGAGGGGCCAACACAATATTAGGCAGGTGGACATAATGTTATGCCTGATCAGTGAATAACGTTAAAGGAACATTATTTGAAATGATAAAAATCCCTTAAATGTTGTTTGAACATTCGTTCAAATGCTTATCCTTTAAGACAATAACAGGACGGGTAATTACTGTTCGGCAATGTTGTGAGAACATTCCCTGCTAAAGAGTGGCAGAACAGCCCACCTAGCTCCATGACAACATTACCACAACCTTTGATTGTCAGGGACACACTGAGTGATGACTGCTGGGAAATGTGTGGCAGTGGCTCTTTCGATTTCCGAAGAAATCTATTTATATTTGTGGCCTGCGATGTAAGAACTTATAACTTATAATAACATAATATAATATTTGGGTTTAAGTGTATAATGTGACCAACATAAGTGTAGAGAACAGATGAGTCAGTTGGCAACAGTAAGCAGTCAGGCTTCAAATTTAATAGCTAAGAATCATATATTGTAAACTGGAGGATTTTTTTTTTGTTTTGTTTTGTTTTGTTTTATGTGTAAAAGGTTTTTTATTTGTCAAAATTACTTTGCGTAAATCATGGGGTCCAGTTTTAAAGATGATAGCCCCCCAGTTCTTTTAAACATTGTGAAATCCCTTTAAAGGACATTATAGCTCATACAGTGTAGTTTTCCATGTGCCAAAAAGTGATCGTATGTCCTACCTTGAGTCTGAAAAGTTATTTATGTATTAAAATGCCTTGATTTAATTTATGGGGATTTGATTTTAAAGATTGTAGCCCAACCAACCCTATCTGTTCAAAGGACCAATACAACTCATATATGGGCAAATTCAATTATCTTGAATGAAGTTGAGTCATTCAAGGAAAATATTCTTGAATGACTCGATTCCTGATGAAGTTGGCTGCAAATAAATCAGGCGGGGCGTCAGAATGTTACATATTTTAAGGAGCAGGTTTGTAAAATGATCTCACCAATAACTGGATCAATCTCACCTTGTTCCCCTGAAATAATGTTGTAAATGATGACCTTTGCTTGAACTTCAGTAGGTAGAGCAGCAAAAGGGCTCATAGACTGAAAATCTTCATTATTCTTTGAATCTATCTACTGATTTCAGAGTTATCTGTGGGTATGTTATATTAAGAGGCTTAAAGAGGAGTTTGATCTCTGTACAGGGGAAGTTGAGACAAGGTGCTGAGCTAAATGCAAAGTCTAATTGATCTGTAACGCACATTTAAAAGCAACAGGTGTTGAACCAAAGTGCTGTCCAGTTAAGAAAAATAGACGCACAGTGGCATCCACTGTTCCAGCACACCTTCATTCAACAACACGCAGGCTCTATTTCTGTAGAGGGATCCAACAAAAACATCTTGACCAGTAGCCTTTCTACTGTTGCTTCTCTGTCCTGATTTCTAGGGCTGTACCACCTCATTGTGACTTCCCTGCGATTTAAAATTTAAAAAATGTTCTAAAAATGTTCTGAGAAAGTTCTGCAAAGTTTTACTGGGACATTTTTTTTTTTTTTTAAGTTTCCTTAAGTTTAGTTTTTAAGTATCTTTTTTTGGTCAGGTACACAGTTTGACTGATGATTGCTGGGAAACGTGTAGCAGTGAGATGTTCAGATATCATCATGAGCTCATCTCTTTGAAGTAGGGAACTTCTGATTTTTAAACAAGTGTAATCTTATTGGCATCCCCCTGTGATGTGGTAACTTGTAATTTTGAGTAATAGCCTGTAGACGTATAATCGGATGGCAATCTTGATCAACATTAGTATAGAGAATAGATGATGAGTCAGGCAACAGTAAACAAAACAGTCATGTTTCCAGTTTTATAGCTAAGCATCAAACTCGAACTGGGTTTTTTTTTGTTGTTGTGGTTGTTTGTTTTTTTACATGTGAAAAGTTTTTTATTTGTCAGAAAGACTTGGCTTAATTTATGGGGGTCCAATTTTAAAGATAATAGCCCCCCAGTTCTTTTAAACATAGTGAAATCCCTTTAAAAGACATTACAACTCATTACAATGTAGCTTTCCATGTGCCAGAAAGTGAAGTAGGGCTCTACTTTTATCAAACAGTGGAAAAAAGATGGGTCTTAAACAGTGATTTAAAGGTTTCTAAGGTCTGAGTGGTTTTAACATGGAAACAAACTGTTTCAGATGCTTGTAGCAGCCACTGCAAAAGCAAAAGTTTGTGAGTTTGGTTTTGGAAACATCCTGGAGCATCTGGTTGGTTAACTTCAGTGTTCCAACTGGGGTGTGAAGCTACAAGAGTTCTGCCAAGTACTGTGGCACCAGCCTATTTAAAACATACAGAGAGAAGAGGCAGCTGCATTTTTAACCAGATGCAGAAAGGACAACTTTCCCATGGCCACACACAAAGAATCATGGTGATCAAAGCATGAACAGGTTTTTAAGTCTTTGAGAGGAAGATAGGGCTTTGTTTGGGTTCAAAGCTTGTTTTGATCACTGAGCTTATCTGTCAAGTCTGAAGGAGGCGTTTAAACAGTGGCTCACTTGGTGACAGAAGGCTCTTTTTACTGGTCAAGATTATCAGTACCCATGAAATAGAAGGGAAGATGACAGATGTGCTTAGACAGGGGAAAAACTTGATGTTTAAGGAGGCGGAACAGGTAAAGGGGAGGGAGGTGAGATGTTTGTGTGTGCATTTATAACCTTCATAAAAACTTTCCTTTACATAACCAAGCTATACCTGTAGTATTGTGAGAACTGTTGTGTCACGACGGGGTGGGGGTTTGAACCAAGGTGCGGACACAGGACAGGCTGAAGCAAGCAGAGTCTTAATGGAGTTTAACACAAAACCAAGCAAGATACAACCAACAGGGAGTGAAACAACAAAAGCAAGAATTACAAACACAAATGGAGTCCGGGGACTAACTCAAACACTAAACTAACAAAACAGGGAAACAGGACTAAAACTAAAGCCTTTGCGGAATAAAGAACGAAACCCAGGAATCAACGGAACCAAACCCTCTACCAAAATTATAGGATCAACCAACCAAAACTTTAACTAACGACATCAAGAAAACCTAAGAAAATCACAGATGATTTAACTAAGCAAAACTAACAGACTACAGGGAAAAAACAATACAGAGAAATAAAGCTAATAGAATACGGATAACAGAAAACAGGTAAGAGTCAACTAAAGCACAACAAACAAAACGGGTTACTTACAAAACCTAAATCTAACTAAAGGGGACGGGCAGGATCCGGAGAATGCAGGCTGGAAGTTTGGGTGTGGTGAGGCAAGCAGACAGGGAACAGGTGGGAAACGGAGCAGAGTCCAGTAGGGATCTGGCAGCAGGTGAGTCAGTGGCTTGGTATTTATGGATGTAATCATGATCAGGTGGGCTGCTTGCTGCAGCTGCCTTGAATTGGTAATTAGGACATCAGCAGCCACGGCTGAGCTGACAGAGTGAAGGGGGAGCACGGGCTGGAGCAGGAATCCTAACATGTTGATAGTTTCCATGGCATGGGAGGAACCATAATTCATATAAGAACTTGGACATTTGTCTTATCCCAGAGGAATGGAAATCTGGATCCCTTTATATTGATGATTGAAACAACATCTGGGAGGAGCAAACACACGAAAACTTACGTGGCATTCTTATGAGCAATTTGTTGTCCTTCCCTGGTTTCTCTTTCTCTTTCCCTTGAATATGACCTCTGAGCAAAGAGTTTCTACCATAGAGACGGTAACAATAGCAAAGAGGGTGATGTGTCTGAGACAAAGGATAATGGTGAGAAAGACCTTGATTTAGGCCTCTGATGAAAATGAAACCTTCAGTGTTGACACACCTTTCTCTGAACCACCAGAAAGACATGTGTTTTTCCAAAAATCAAAGTTGTTATAGTCACTTCCCACACTTGAACAACGGGATAGACTGCTGTTCATATTTTGTCTGTGCTGGATGTATTCTGATAAACTCATTTAGGTGGAACTCTTTTTCTTTTTTTACTGTCTCGCACATAAATATTTGCATCCAGTGTAACATCGCAGCAATGGGAGGCCAACCAGGTTAGAGGTAATAATAAATAGGCTCATGACAGGTGTGGAGAGTGCAGGCTTCCTACACTGGGCACTTTTTGTGTTTCCTCCTTGTGACTAAGACTGCTTATGTGGCAGTAAGCCAAATTAGTGGTTTTTCATTGGTTCTACCATATTTTTAATTATAGGTAGACAGTCTAATAAAGAGATGCATGACAATTAAGTAATGTAGTGTGCAATGTATAGCTTAGCATTGCAAAACAATAATATTAACTCACAGCAAAATTGTAATAGTTTGTCTTCAGGCAAAGCACTGACTGCCATTTATTTCAGTGTTTGGTATTTTATTCCTTCATTAAAAAGAAAAAGAAAGATGAATTTTGCTCACAGATACGTCTTGGGTTTGATGGGTTTTCTTGTTCATTTTTGGTGGGTAACTTTAGTTCTAAGTTATTTAGCATAAACATTATTTTTAGTCCAGGCTTCTGGCCTTGTTGCATAAAAAAGTTGTATCTCATAGAGTTTTTGTAGGGTTTTAATCTTTAAATTTTAAATTAATCCAGTAAATATACACTGATCAGGCATAACATTATGACCACCTGTCTAATATTGTGTTTTCCCCCCTTATGTGGTCTAAAATGCTCTGAACCATTGGGCATGGACAAGAGGACCTCTCAGGGTGTCCTATGGGGTCTGGAACCAGGACGTTGGCACTGGATCCTTTGGGTATTCTGGCTTGTGCAGTGGGGCCTCTGTCAGTCAAACTTGTTCCACTGCATCCTGTTGATGATTGATCAGAATAGGGTGTAGGAAGTTTGGAGGTCAAATCAACATGTTGGGCCATTGTCATGTTCCTCAACATGTTCCTGATTGTTTGATGTTTTTTCCATGTGGTGGGATGCATTTTCCTGTGGAGGTAGTCCAGTGACATTTGGGATTTCCATTTGCATGAGGGAGTGTGCTTGTTGTGGGACAATGTTTATTTGGGTGTCTAAGTCTCATCAACATGGATGTCAAAATCCAAGGTTTTCCAGCAGAACAGCACATAGTACCAATATGATCAATGTTATTCACTTCACCTGTCAGTGGTCATAACGTTTTGGCTGATCGGTGTATATGCACATAAATTGCACTGAAGGTCGACTGTGGGGCATGCTTTGAAAATAAGCATAGAAAAAGAGTTTATTTGACCGTCAAGGAAACTAAGAAAACAGACTTGCTCTAAGGTAATTTGGGTGTGCTCTTTCCAAAAATGCAATGTTTGCCACCGTAAAGTTGCACATTAACCCTCTACAGGCCAAAAATCAGGGGGAAAAAAAACATTTTTATAATTTTATATCATGGAATAATGGCAGGTTTGCTCAAAACAGAGTATTACATTTTTTGGGGTGGGAGCTTCCAGAGAAAGTGCCTTTGCCTCCTAAAACTAGATAGCATGTCATGGTGCGCTGGAGAACCCAAATACAGATACAGAGCAGACCGAGACAGGAACATGATGAAGAGGATTTTATTACAATTAAACAGAACAGAAAAACCTAGGATACTCACTGAACTGAAAAAAAACAACTAAGGGAACGGGCAGGCTGAACTGAGATCCAGAACTGAAGTTGAGGCAGAAAGCTGAAGCTACAAGCAGAAAACAAGAACTAAGTGCTGAAGCTCGAACTGGAGTTATACTGAAAGCTTACAGCTACGATCCAGCAGGGAGTGGACTGTGGAGCCGGTCTTTAAGGAGGTGGTGAGGAGGGGAGAGTAGGGTCTGACGCTGGGATCCTGACATAGTAACCCATTTCAGGCCACAACATGATCACCAATGCAATCTAACACAACTTTAATCAATGGATTTAATCCTGAAACGGAGAGGTAATGAATCAGGAAGTACAGATACCCACAATGCAAACATCACACCAAAAAACTTACTGCATAGTAACGGACATAGATTATTCATTATTGATGTTTATTAGTTGTCATTTCAAAGAGAGAATACACATGCTGGTTTGTTTAGTCCAAGATGCCAAAACATGCAGTTAGTCAATGTTAGTTTTCATGTTCATGCAGCATGTGCTCATGCTGAGTCTGAGATATTAACTCACTCAAGCTTCATCATCCTCATCTTCAGTGTCAGTATCCATATCATAGGCATTTGTGGATTCGATCTTATCTTTTTCTTGTACATTTTCACAGTTCATACACTGGCACAGTTCAGAGAATTTGAGGTTGTTGGCATGACACGCACACTTGGCATGAGTGCAACCAGACTTTTTACAAGAGCATGAGTCAGCCTTAAGAATAGAGTCAGGGGCTATGGGACGAGTTTTCCATATTCCAGTATTCCTTCCCTTGGATGTCAGGTAAACTATATTCTGTGCACTTGAGTCTAATTTTTTCCTGCTCTCCTCAGTTGTTTTAACACGTTCAGTGGTGGACACCTCATCTATTTCACCTGTTCACCAGGTCAAAACTTGAACAGAACCCAGGGAACAGCCTTTGAAACTGCCTTATCATCAAGATCCTTTTCAGATGGAGGCCAGTTCTGAACTGGAGGACTATCTGACAGTGCCCTGTTCAAGAAAATAGCTGCTAAATATAAGTGCCGGATTGAATTCTGATCACCCATCCATTATCTATACACTGCTTAATCCTCTGCAGGGTCATGGGGGTCTGGAGTCTATCCCAGCCGACTCGAGCGAAGGCAGGGGACACCCTGGACAGGTCGCCAGTCTATTGTAGGGCTACACATAGAGACAGACAACCAAGCACACTCTCATTCGCACCCTGATCATAGACTGTGGAATTTTTGGATTTCAAACTTTCTTAAATGATAGTTTCTGCATCACTGCCAGTGTCCAATTCAGTAGTTTCTGGCTCTGTTTCAGAACTTTCAGAACACCAAGGCATGCACAGTGATATATGACCTGAGGAGTTGACTCTTTCACACAACACTAGCTCACAAGTTCTCTCTCGTGGCTTCACAAAGACTAGTTGTGGAAACCTGCGCACTAGACGCCTTTTCAGCTGACCATTACTATAGGTAAAGTAACCAGAATCCTTCTTATTCAGTGGTACAAAGATTTTGGTCACTTTATCCACTCTTAAGACCTCATTTGCATTTTTAAGTGTTGGAATGATTACTGTATCACAAAACTCATTAAATTTGTCAGTTTCTCTTGTCTTATACTCTTTTAAGTTACCTGTCTCCACCTGTCCCCTAATACCTCTGGTGTATGTCCTACAGCAACTACTATGTTGTTTTGCTTCTTTTGCTATCAGATCTCTTGACAACAGTTGAAGATGACCCTTCTTTGTGGCTGCTGTTTTTAGCAGATCTGCAGCATTAAAGGTTTCACTCTGAACCAACTGTTCCTTTTTTCGCTTTCTCGAATGGGATTCACAGATGTATTGTTCTTTGTTACAAATCAGACACAGTTCAGGGAAAATGTCTTTAACCCTTCTTAGATCTGGCAGTATCCTTTGAACACATGTGTTTTGGCCTTGACTCACAGGTTGAGGAAGCAAAATTATCTTCAAGTTGAGACTTTGGGCTTTCTACTTTCTTCTGAACCCTTTTCAGACTTGCAGCTATGGTTTTCTTATTTGTGTATTTCATACAGTAAGCACGGTAATACCCATACCCATTGTCTGCCAGGCAACCAATGCATCAGATGTAGATGCACTGCTGAAGTCAGTACCAGTACTACTGACAGTAGGCCTACATTCCTTTGTTTTGCTGCATGTACCTGCTCAGCATTACTGCCATCATAATCAGTGTCCTGTGCCACATGTTTCTGGCATTTACCTACTAAATCCACGGCTATGCTGTGTTGCATGCCATCTCTATCTATCCATTGCTCAGTGCAATCCACAATTTTCATAAAACTTGTTTGAGAAATCGGTATAACAGGCCTAGGTTCATTTTCTTCAGGAACAACATGAATACAACACACAAAGGAGGCTGACATCATGCTTTGTTTAACACACATTAGATGAGTCATCTGGGGAATCCCCGGGTATCTGAGCCATCCTTTTGGCAAAGAGGTTGTGCAGAGCCACTAAGTGGGTAATATTCAAATCATAATTGACTTGATTTGGATGTGATAACTAAGTGGCCATTACTAATTAGTGTGCAAGTAAATTTTGGCAAACATTGCAAGTTATTCTTTAAACAGACAAACTCTAACACATAAATGAAAGTTGTGTAGTTTCCTGATGGTTCAATTAAAACTGAACATTTTTCCAGCATGCCCCATGGCCACAAGGTCTTAACCTCAATATTTAAACTTGTTTAAAATAGGTACACTTACATAGCATTGAGGTAGGTTCCCTCTGACCCACAAACATGACAAAAAAAACCCACTGAAATTCATCCATAATAATAATAATAATAATACTTCTACACAATTCTCCCAATGAGTATATGAACACTCACTCCCCACTTAAACAAATTGTTCCCACTCAATACACCAACAATAAACCAAGTGAAATGACTCACCCCTCAATCTGTGCCTCTCTCCTTTGTCCAGCCATATAAGGATATGGTCACTCATGATGGTGATGTAGTTTGTGATGATGCATTTGCTTTATGTGGTGTTTTTTGACCTGTGTTGTGGTTTTTGCTGTTGGGTGGGGTGAATGGGTTCACATGTCTGATTTATTTTTTAGTCAGAACCAGATGACTTCACTTCACTTGTTACATGTTGTATATTTCTAAATTATTTTTATCTTTATACTGATTACTCTATTACTTTATTTTATATCCTACTAGTGCTGTCCTTTTCCTCTTTTATTACTGTTCTGAGCTACTGTGACAACAAAATTTCCCTTGTGGATGAATAAAGTCTGTCTAAGTCTAAGTCTAAGTCTAAGATGATGGTAGACCTTTACACATTCTTTCTCTCTTGCTTTCTTTGGCCAGGCCATCTGTTGTGGATGGGTTCAATGTCTGTTTTGTAATTAAAGTGATCATTTGTTCACCCACTAGCCCTATTTATACTCAGTCTGTAGTGATTATATATTGGTATAGTTTGAACAGATATGTTGACACACCCTGTCCACCATTTCAAAAGATACAATGTGTTAAAGACCTAAACCAGAGGTGGTGAGAAGGGATTTTTTTCAAAAATAGAATTTTGTAAGCCCAACTAATCATCATCATGGTTTTAGTTTTACAGCTGCACATAGTTGGAACATTTTGCAGCAAATATTAAAGCTTGTAGCCTATTTGCTGACCAGTTTAAACCCATGATCATAGACTATACTGCTTTTGAATGTGACTTTTTTCAACAGTTCCTTTCTTTGCTGTCTTGTTGAGTGTAGCCTTTTTTATCCTGTTGACTGTACTCTCAACATCATTGTAAATGAGGGCTTGCCCTCAATGATTCCTCAAGATTACGAAAAAGTTGGATGAATTCATGAATTTAAGTAATTCAGTCTGCCTCAGCTTGAGAGCTTTGTCCTGGGTCAGGCCAGAGGACTTCTACGTCACAATATTCTCCTCAGCCAGGCACCAAAGGAAAAATGCTTTAGTGTGCCGAATCCAGGCTTGCCGGACTCCACAGAGAAATACCACAGGAAATACCACAGGTCATTCCTTCCTGCTGCTGTTAGACCTTACAAACAGCACTGCTCCCAGGGGACCACACACCGAGAATTCATTTTGTTGCAATAACAACACATTTAAAGTTGAATGAATGAATGAATGAATGAATGAATGAATGAATGAATGAATGAATGAATGAATGAATGAATGAATGAATGAGTATTTTGTACATTTAAAAACTCAGTGCAATATCTACATATACAAAAATCTGTGCAAATTCTACTGCAATAAAGATGAAATCTGTGCAATATTAATACTTCTCTATACGTATTTCTACTCACGAAAGAGTCTGTGATGTGTGCAATATTGTTAATTCCACATCCGTAGAATTTTTCTATGTATCTCAAAAAGGTTTGTCCCTGTTGCTGCTGGAACAATGCAAATTCCCCCACTAGTTAATGTTTTTCCCCCTCCAGCAGTTTGATAACCTTTAAAAAAAAAAAAAAAAGATTATTACAATAAAGTTTTTGGTGTATTGTGAACACATCTCTGCTTAAGGGTCATTCCGTGTCAACCGTTCATACTGATCATGCGGAAAGTGATACATACGTGTTAAGCAGCACTCATGAACAGTGTAATCCATGCATGCATCAATCACATTGATAAATTCAGTAGTTAATGTGAGTATAAAACCTTTTTAGCCAGTCAACTTGTTCATACTCCAACAATGAATTGATGCATATGTAGGCTCAGGAGCAGAATAGTTTTTGCATGAAGGCACTATGGAAGGATACTAAAACTTGGCACACAAGTAGATGACACTTCCATCTCTTACTATCTTAAACTTCATCAGCCTGCCCATGATTCAAGATGTCCATCTGGCTGGTTGGAACTTAATTACTTTCTAAGCATTAGTATTGCCATTCAGATATTACTGTCACAACAGAATTGATCAAATAGATTCTATGTATTGGAGATATATTTCGCCTAATTTTTTTTAAAACCCACTTTATTGACAATTTTTGAACAAATACTGAATCTGAGAGGTCTTCAGCAAAAAAATTAGTCTTGATTGCCAGAATTTGCTGTATTCTCTCCATTTATGAGGAACTTCTGAAAATTCGAAGACTCTACAACATTTACTCCAAGAGATATGGACACCTGAAAGTGGCATCTTGTTCAATTTTCAACTTGCGAGAGATTTTTATTGAAAATTTTTCATTGAATTAAAATTATGACAGTGTTGGAATTTCAGATAAAAAATGGGCAGATGTCAATTTCAGATGCCAAAGATCATTACAACAAAATTTCAAGAGATTCTGAGATGGTCAAGCAACCACCTTTGCTGAGCTGACGCAGAATGACCCATATGTTACCAACAAGTCTGTGTGCCTTGTTAGCTGTTTTTTTTTTTTTTTTTGCTGTTGTTGAAGATTTGTGGGATAGTACTTGCTGAGTTGCAGTTTCCAGTCTTATCTTCCTCTTATTGCATCATTCACTTTTCATTTTTCACAAATATTCCCAGCATTCCATAAGTGGGGGTTTGGTTTCCCGGCTGAGGTATGACTGTCAGTCCTTTGTTCTTCCCTTGTCAGCATTTTAGAAAGTGTTTTAGAAGCCTTTTATGGCTAATCAGTCACTTTGACCTCCTGTGCCTCAATGCACCTGAAACACCAGCAATTTGCGGTTAAAACAATCCCTGATGCATTGATCGAAATTACTTTTTTAGGTGTTTTTTTGCAAATTAAATTAAATTTGCAAAGAACTTCTTAAGGTTTGAAATTGACCGCACACATAAATACATCACCATTGTTGATTACAAATTATTTTTCTTCTCAAATAACAAAAAAATTGCACTTTGAAATGATACAAAGTTATTAAAACACCAAAAAGATCTTTCTTTCCAACTTTAAATTTGTGTGACTTCATTTTTTCCATAGTTGCAGGGCATATAGTAGGCTTAATGACATACAAACCTGTGAAACAGTTGTAGGAGTCAAAATTACCCAATAAGGATAGATAATGTTGAAGATAACAGGAAGGTGTTACAAAACTAATGTTCGACAGACAGCGCCTTGGCAGCAGATGCTCCATTTATCCCGTGATCTGATTCCTGGTAGACACTGATGTTTGTGATTTCATAATACAGTCCAGTAAATTCAACCCACGAGAACGAGAACTGACTTGTTTTCTTCTCTATAAAATCCAACGTGATACAGTTTGATTCTGCAAACGCAGCTCTTTACAGGAAACTTTCTCATCATACTCATCATGATGATTAAATATCAGTGAGGTCATTAGAGAGCCTTACAGTTTGGGCTAAATGTTGAATGTCAGTAATTTGTCAGTCAAGTGGTTGAAGTAATCTAATTATTAGGATCTTGATGGTAGAATAGTTTATGGAATTGGTAATTACAGTTGTTGCTGCAAACTTCTCAGCCAGCATTGACCATGTCACAATATTGATAATTAACTGTTTTCTCAGCGACCAAACTCTAGCCTACTTATGCCTTTGGCTGCTTCCGTCTATCATATGACAATAAAATGGTAGGTAAAATGGTTTCTTGCAACAAAGTTTGCATAACTGGCAAGTGGAAAATAGCCTGCAACCCTGTCAAGTTGCCAGCTCTTTCACACAATGATCTATTTGTTGTGGTTCTTCAAAGGCCTACATGGCTACAGTTGATGGCTGCAGGGGTTTTATACATATGAATGTAAAATACCCTCCAGTGACAGTACGAAGTATCGTGGAGTGCAGTAGTTGGTTGTCACTCATAGCACTTAAAAAGTTTTTGGCTTCCTTGGATTTCTGCTCTGTAGGGTCAGGACAGCTTGGATACCAGAATTTTTTTCAGTTTTATGAATCAGATCAGTCAACTTTCTTTGTGTCAGCAGACAAAAAAAGAAAAGAGACACTAATACAGTTACTGGCAGTGGCTTGCATTATTTTCCAAAACTCTTAGTGTGACTTCCCATCATTCATGATTGACAGACTGTTTTCATATTATGAGGAAATGAACTCAGAAACTGCAGAAGCAGAAGTTTTGTTTGAGACACACTTTCTACGTGTCAATTTCATCCTCTAGAGTGGCATAGCTGCTGGAAGGAGCACATGTGATTGTGTTATGTGTGATATTTAGCTGTTGGTAATGTCACCAGTACAATAATGAAGCAAGTGAAAAAGTGTGTGTGGGAAAATAATCTCATCATTCAACCTTTTTAAAGTTTATTTATTTAACATTTGCGATGTGCATGCAGCAATCTGTGAAAGTGACTCTTGATTTGCAGTAAAGTATTGGCGATGTTGGTCAGCTGATCGCTTGTTTCATTTATGGATTTGGTGGTGTCTTGTTGATTCTGCAGCACTGCATCCGTCAGCACCCTCGTCCCGCCAGGACGCACCGAATGGGTTTTGGATATCCCCGGCTGCTCCTGTTCCTCCAACTCCACCGGCTCCTCCACCGGCTCTGGCTCCTGAGTGCAGGCGGGACTGGCTTGAGTTTCTGAGTCATTAAAGAAACATCAGATTATAGTCACAGTTATTTTAATTTAGATCCACAAATTAAAATGTTTTTGAAACACCTCTGCCCAGCTTTTTATTTTACCTGTAGTGTGACTGGTCAATGGTCCAGCTGGTTCTGTTGGTAGAGTGTCCATATCTCCATCAGGAATAATGCCACATCTCCCCGATGGTGCTGACAATACAGGCGTCCATGGGTAAAGCTGGGTGGTTGCTTGTCCTCCTCCAGTTACAGATATTTCATGTCTGTGGGCTGCGATATGTTTTCTGGAACTGAGTTTGATATCAAACCATTTCTTTTTCATTTCTGAGAATGATCTTTCCTCTGACCCAACAGAATTAACAGCAGTCGTCACCTTCTTTCAAGCAGCATTTTCTTTTGTTGGTCACACCTGCATGTAGTGTTCCAAAAAGTATTATTTGGTTTGTTTCAATTTCGCCTAGTAATACCTCAACCTTGGTGTCGGAGAAATGTATCTTCTTCGCCCTCTTTGCCATGATTTCGGTGAGAAGATCAAAATCCATTTAAGGGATGGTTGCTACCATATATGGTCAATTGGAGGCGTTTCTGAATGCAAATGAACTGAACCATGCACTAACATGGTCGTTAGGAACAGGTGGGATTTATCATCACCGGTTACTTACTGGTGTGCGTACGACCCGTGTCCGCACGTTTGATAAATACAGATTTTTTTGTACTTACACACATTCTAAATTTCATTCGTACGACAGAATTTAGAACTCTTTCTGCGCACGCTTGATAAATGAAGCCCCTGGTATCTAGCAGCCTCTAGCGCAGCAGCTCCTAACAGCCTCCCAGCTTCTTAGACAACCGGAGATAAGAATGCCGGCCCAACCGTGCGTATGTCGCTCAGGAAGGAAAGAGAACTCTGTCATTGTTGCTGTTTGTTGCATAGAGCCCCAAAATGTCATGTGATCACAGGGGGTTACCCCAAAAACGAAAGTGCCCTCTGGTGGCCTTTAGGGTAAACCACATTTAATTGTCCAATCGGTTACACTTGCATTAAAAAAACTCCTGGATCGAGACAGTGATCCGGATCACTCCCAAAATTTCATCATTTGTTCCTTGTCCCATTTCACACATTTCCTGAAAATTACATCCAAATCCATCCATGACTTTTCAAGTTATTTTGAACACAGACAAACAAAGAAACAAACCAATCAACGCCGGCCATCACATAACCTCCTTGGCGGAGGTAATAAGCATAAGGGAGGTTGCTTGGGTCCTGGTGAACAAGGATCATTGGTTTTATTGTACAGTTCAGTTGAGTAGCTGGAGTGTGGCAGACAGCAGTCCTGATCACGAGTCAGAGCACTTAACCAAGGTCTTATGGTGCCTGATGGATGAGGGGACAAAGGATCTCCTGTCCTCAGTGACACCGCTCCCACACCGCACAGCCAGCCCTCTTCAGCTGCTCGTCCTTGTGTTTCTTTCAGTCATGCTGCCACCCCAACAGACCACAGAATACCAAAGAACACTGGAATTAGTGGTGGGCGGACAGATCTGAAATACTGATGCCAACAATAATATCAGTATTGATCAACACTTGCATAATGAAATATTTTCAGTTTCAGTTTCTCTTCTCTACGTTCAAAAAACAACTCCCGTTACATCATAGTGGTTGCGCAAATACTGCTCCTTTCACTCAAAGGCCTTTCATCATGGCCAACAATATCAAGGTAGTGGATTTATGGAAGTGAAAGTAAGATTTAGTCATCTCCAGCATTAGTTAATATTACTTTTCAAGTGTAATTGGTCATCATAGTTGTCATTTTAGCAGACTGATTAACTTTAGAATCTTCAGACAGTCATATATAATATTTTCAGTCAGCTGAAATAAATCTAAATTAATTATTTTATTGGAACTGAAAAATATATACCTACATAAAGATCTACACCGATCAGGCATAACATTATGACCACCTGCCTAATATTATTGTGTTGGTCCCCCTTATGCGGTCTAAAATGCTCTGAACCATTGGGCATAGACAAGAGGACCTCTCAGGGTGTCCTATGGGGTCTGGAACCAGGATGTTGGCACTGGATCCTTTGGGTACTCTGGCTTGTGCGGTGGGGCCTCTGTCAATCAAAATTGTTCCACTGCATCCTGTTGATGCTTGATCAGAATGGGGTGTAAGAAGTTTGGAGGTCAGATCAACATCTTGGACCACTGTCATGTTCCTCAACATGTTCCCGATTGTTTGATGTTGTTTCCATGTGGTGGGGTGCATTTTCCTGCAGGGGTAGGCCAGTAACATTTGGGATTTCCATTTGCATGAGGGAGTGTTCTTGTTCTGGGACAATGTTTATTTGCGTGTCTAAGTCTCATCAACATGGATGTTAAAATCCAAGGTCTTCCAGCAGAACAGCACATAGTAGCAATATGATCAGTGGTATTCACTTCACCTGTCAGTGGTCATAATGTTGTGGCTGATCAGTGTATACCTCAAACCTGAAATATGAATATGGTTGAACATAATAACCCTTTTTTGTTGACTGTCAAAGGAACGTTAGTATTCCAATATTTAGGCTACATGCAGATAGGTTATACAGTTAATTATTTTGTTATTTCACCTAGGTGATTCCCCAAGAGTTATGGATATCACAGGGAGCCTTGCTGAAGTGATTGTAAAGGATCTAAAACCTCTCTCTGTGGTTGAAGATGAGGGTTTTAGGAATTTTATAAAGACACTAGATCACCGCCACAAGATTCCGAGTAGGAAAAATTGAATGGGATGAAAGTTATCAAGAAAATTCTGATTTATTATTTTAATTCAAATTTGCATATTGATGATGCATTCACTTCATAAGTTATGGCGCATTGCTCTCCCCTACACGAAAACAGATAAGCTGCTTTTCTAAGGCAATACTGGTCCTGTATTTACTTGGTATAGGACTGATACCAAATTTTGCAGTATCGCCCACCCTTAACTGGAATATACATATATTGAAGGACCTTAATGCCGTGAGGAACAACAGCTCTCTCTGGCCGGACACTCACTGTGGCAGATACACATCTTGAAGTCCTCATTGTAATAGTAGCCCGGTTTGCACTGGCACTGGTAGTCGCTGTCGGCCGTGCAGGTCATCTTCTCCACCATGTTGTAGCCACAAACTCCACATCTCAGGCATTTACCGATGTGGTTCCAGAGCACGGTGAAGGAACCCGGAGGACACAGTATGGACTGGCTCTAGTGTGTAGACGAGCAGCGTGTGCGCAAGTACAATCAATGAACTAAAGGTAAATAAAATTTTCTCTTCACTGTCAAACTCAAGTCCCACACAAGAGTACCTGGCTACAGACCTCCACTGTGAGAACACCTCCACCATTTTTTTCCCCTTTCCTTTTTATTTCAGAAGACACAAATATACAAGCAAGTATACAGATAGCCTACATATCTCCATATAAATGCAAACATACATATACACATACCCTACATAGAGACAAACACACCCATGTACATACACAGACATGGATACACATGTACATATACATATATAGAGGTTATGAGAGTGAGGCAGAAAATACACCAACAGCTACCAGTTGTATCTCCATTACATAAATCAGTAACCCTTAAGATACATGAATTTATCCAGAGTGACTCCTTTTTGCCTCCCTCTTTTGTTTACATTTAAACCTTTGAACTCCCTCTATACACATAGACAAAAAACAAAGCTGCTAGGGTAAAATCGGGCTGAGATGAAAGATATTAAAAACAATTAAAATGAAAAAAAGAACACCTCCACCATATGACCTCCACTGTCAGGACACGAAATGCACGGGATGCATTACAAAATAAAATCGCGTAGGCACTTCCGGTGGAATTAATTTTCACGCTAATGCATTAGCAATACAACATAAAATATACTCGACCATTGTCTATAGTAGATATCGTTTTAATTTATATATTAAACTTGAGATTATTTTGAGAATGAGCCGCATTGTGAGTTTTTATGCCTACTAACAGAATAATCCTTAAATGTTATTTTTAATGCACAGTTACAGTCATAAGAATTGAACAAAGACGTACTAGAGGTAATGAAGACAACACAATAATTACTAATATAATGACAAAGTCGGCGACCGGGGACATTATATAACAGAAGTGTAACCGTTAGATTCCCGTAAAACTACTTCTATCCTGCTACAGAACCGTCAGAGCCAGCAGCAGATTTCAAAAAGTCTAGCCGAGCTAAGGCAGCTGTCAGCGGGGAGCTGTGAGCGCTGACCGCCCGGTAGTAGCTGTCTAATGGGGACACTCACATCTCCGAAATCGTTGGAGTAAATTTTATAGCAGAATTTATCTTGATAGATTGACCACATATTTGATGTTTACACAAGCACTTTCTCGCCTCAAATAATCTTAAAACTACATTTTGTGTCACAGTCACGATAGTACCGTGGACAAGTACGTACATTGAGAAACAGCCACAACCACTCGCGTTAAATGGCTGCTTCTTCGTTTGATTTAATTAGCGGTTAGCAAACCAACTTCACATGCGTCACCGCCACCTACCGGACTGGACGCTTTAAATGTCCTTTAAATGTCGTTACTTCCTGTCCTGACAGTGGAGGTCATAGACATACATACGTATATATGTCTATGGTGGAGGTGTTCTGATGGTGGAGGTCTGCATCCAGGTGCCTCTCAACTCAAGAGCTGGGATGCATGGGGACTTGATCTGGTCTTTATAAAGAAATATAAAGATGTTCTTACTGTTCCCACTATGCATATTGTAAGTCGATCATTGGATGAATGTGTATTCCCCTCTTCTCTGAAGACTGCCATTGTAACACCTATATTTAAAACAGGTGACAAACAGGAAGCAAGCAATTACAGACCCATCAGCATACTCCTTGCCATCTCTAAAGTCATAGAAAAGCTGCTGCTAATTGAGCACCTAAACAAAGAAAATTTGCTGCACCCTATGCAATTTGGTTTTAGAGCAAAGCACTCAACTAAAACTGCATGCTGTTACTTCCTAGAAGTCATCAAATCCAGTCTTGACTGGGGAGGGGTTATATGTGCTGTTTTCTTGGATCTTCATAAGGCATTTGACACTGTCAAACACTCAGTGCTACTCGCCAAGCTTTCAAACAATACTTTATCCTTTAACACTATTCAGTAGTTCTAATTATATCTTGCTGACCACTTCCGGTGTTTAAAAATCACAATCAAGTCTCTGCTGAGAGCCTGCACAACAGCGGTGCCACAAGGGTCAATCTTAGGGCCGTTACTCTTCAGCTTGTACATCAACGACCTGCCCTCCATATGTGATGGTGTGGAGATCTTGATGTACGCTGACAACACAGTTATCTTTGCTCATGGGAAAGACACACATGCAGTTGCTGCTAAATTACCTGCGGTGATGGAGAAGGTTACTGAGTGACTTTACATGTCTCGCCTCACATTGAACATAGAGAAAACTGGTACAATGAAACGGTACAAACGAAAAAAACGAAATGAGTGTCCCAACATCCACATAGGCAACCATATAATTAAAAATGTTGAGGAATTTAAATGGGTGTATCTGGGTGTAATTGTAGACTCTAACCTCAGCTCCAAAAAACATGTCAAAAAGTTTTTTAGAACTAAACTGAGCAAACATTTAACTGGAAAACATTATTTGTAAGAAACTGTGAATCAGCATTTAAAATGTGGTTTTCACACTCACTCACAGTTTTTACCTGTGAATCTATTGTTATTCTCTTCCCGTCAGTAGGCGGCGGTAATGCACCTGTTTGTCAGGCTCCATTAAATCCAACGAAGAAGAAGACGAAGCAACATGGCGGCTCTCGGACGCTGCTGCTAACCGTAGACTGCTAACAGGCTGCTAACAGGAGGGAGCTGTACGTAAGTGCGTTCATAGTCTAGAGGAAGTTTAGTTAAGTGTTTGTACATCTTTGGTTGCACTATTGCGTTGTTTTGTGCCACTGATAGGAGGAAGAAAAACGTATTATGCGGTTATATTGTGTTCAAACGACACTATTTTGTGAGTTATCGTAGCAATAGCAACAACACCAAGCTGTAAAACTAGCCAACTTTGAAACCAACGTAAACGACTTTCCTTGTTAAAACAATATATTAGTTTTGTTGGCCAGGCTTTCTTTGTGTCACCTGGCTGGACAAAACCTAAAACTCCAACTAGAGATAATGGGTACCGCCTTTGCTAGCAACTTTCTTTGCTAATCAGGTTCTGTCCTCCCATAAAAGAGGCTGTTTGAAGCATTATTTGACTCTTGTCCTCACCAAAGTGGACAGATACTTAAGTCAAGAGGAGCACGTTATTATAATGGAGAACTATGATGAGTATAAACATTGATAAGGGTTTAAAGCGCTGCTAATGAAAATGGTAGAAACTGTTAATTATCTAAGTTAATATGCTTAATTTCCCACTCAGAGCACCAGTTTATTTCTATTGTGACGATTGCACATTAGAGCTGTTAACCTTTAAATTTCATTCATTTAAACATCATTCTCAACAAGTGCTTTTAGGTCTGACACTGTCCCACGTGGAAATCACTTAAGGTTTTGGCCAAAAGTAAAATAAATAAAATATAAATTGGCTCAATATTCTCTATGACGACTGAATGAGTTTTCTCATTTCTGTTCTTTTAGCGGCAATCCAAGCACTGTGAATATACTTGTGGAACAAGCTTCATACATATTTATGCATTTACTGCATTACTAACTGAATCCATGTAGGTTGGCAACGCAATGCATAGGTGCAGTTTGTGTTACTGTAACTGCAAGGCTTCATTCATTGTTATTACTGACACACAGCTCAACAGGTTTGCAGATGTAGTGAATCTCTCAGCTGAGAATCTGTGTTGCTCGTAGCGAATCATCAGGAAATTAATTGGTGTAAAGGGTGACATCTCTTACAGTTAAATTAAAATCCCGAACAGTGAACAAATCCTACTACTTGTGCAGCATTAGTTATCTTAGTGGTTGAGCCAGGTTAGAAGAGAGCCACCCTTGTAGCATTGTAAGCTCTGGCTTTAGGCCCAACAAACATTTTTGGTATTTACAGTATGTTTAATATTAATACAGGTTTAATTAATTTTACTAAATTATTTCATTAGTGAAATATAACCATGAGAAGCTTATTGTAACTTACCCTTTATGCATTTTGCATTGTAGGCACAAAGTGCAAACGCAAAAAATGCTAATATCAAGGAATCCAAGTGTTATATTACACCATTATATAAATAAGTACATTTTGGATGTTTTGCATCCAGAAAATATTGCAGTAAAGCACATTTATAGCACAGTCATTGTTTACATCTCGATATCTGTCAGCTAGTTTTTAGACTAATCAATTAGAAAAAAAAGAAAATGCCAGTGTCCAAATGTCAAGATGCATGATTTGTAAATATATAAAACGGAGACAAACGGTAAATCTGCACATTTGAGAAACAGCAAGTCTTACATTTTTCATATTGCATATTCCATAATTCAAAAAGACAATTTCGAAAATATACCTACCCTATTTTCAAAGTTAAGTCTTTTGCTGATTCTTCCCAGGTCCTGCACTTTTGTCAGTTTGCACACATAAAATTATTTATAATATTTACAAGTAAACTGTAAATTTAACTGTTGCCTCCCTGAAAGAATTATCATCAAATTATAGAGATGTAGCTCATAAACATACATATTATAATAGTCTAGATCTTACTTTGAAATATGTTACTATGTACATCTTATCAATGTTTAAATAATGTAGATGTACTTAAGTTACCATTTGGGAGCGTCTCCTCCGTGTGATGGCAACTTTTTTTCTTGACACTTTTATTTTCTTCTACTGTCCATTAATCGTTTGAAACTGATGAATCACTTCACTTTATTTCCAGTTTATAATTTAAACCTGCTTAGTATCTGTGTAAATTCACCCCAAAATTGTGGGTTTTTACAACAGTACTTTTTCTTTACAGTAGGGATGTTACCTCACTGGTGTTACTGACTTTGTTTTCTTTTCGCAGGTGTTGGCAGAAAGACTCAACATGGCGACGCCGGTGTCTGTTCTTCGCCTGCCCAAAGGACCCGACCCCAACAGCCGCGGGTTTGACCCCAAGTCGCCCCGCTTCATCGCTCTCTGCCGTACCTCCATTTCTTCTTCAGCGGCGTCAGAGGCAGACCCCGAGCAGCTGCAGAAAGAGCAGCAGGCGCGATCAGTGCTGAGAGAGAATTTCCTGCGGTGTCTGCTCTCCATGGCCAACAAGAAGGTTCAGTTTGACATGCACGAAAAGGTGAAGGTGGAGGCCACGTTTGGAGCGTCAGACATTGACGTGCTGAACTTTCAGGTGTCGGACCTGCAGACTCCCATCGGTGTGCAGAAAGAGGCACTGATCAGGTGCCAGGATGTGATTTCAGTCACCTTTGATGTATGAACACTTTGGGATATTTACACAATGACATTTGGGCACTTGGGGGTCTTGTTTGCTGGTGAAAGTGAACTCTGCTTCACACTGACATAGTTTAAGTTCTGCAGAATGTTGTCATTGTTCATCGCTGCTGTCAGTCCAGTTTGTGTAGTTCATTCAATTATACTAACGTGTGAGACACTGAGGGGCAGTACCGCTCCTTCAGCACAAGAGGGAGTTGTATGCTTTCCTTTCAAGAGACATGTTAAAAGCTAATGTAAGGGCTTGTTAAAGTGTGTACCTGGACTGGATGATACTGTTGAGAGAGTCACATTTGAAACGGTGTTGACCAAAATATTGATAATGTGCTGATATTTTCCTAATGATGATGACGGTAGTGCTTTCAGAAATTTTTTTCCCTACGTGTACGTCCTAAGAAATAACTGAGCACATAGAGGCCTTTACGGTTTATTTCCGTCAGCTACAACACTCAGTGTTCAAGAAGTTGATGAACTTGTTGATAATGCAGCAAATTAAATACTCGAACCAATTTTCCCACAACATCGATTTCTGCATCATATTTTTTCAAATGTCTCCCTTTTCTGCTATACACTGTGAGCCTCTTTGTAGATCATCCACACTGCTGTCTTGTTTTGAGAGGTTATTGCTGTACTGGTAGCTGAGTTGTGAAGTTATATTTTTGCCTCATGTATTCTTTAACTGAGACAAATGAAATGTTGCACTTTCAAAGTCCTCTTGAGTTAGCTTCCTTTGTGTTTGATTGTCCGTTTGTTTTCTGTTTGAACAAATGACTTAGACTTCGTTACAAATAGGGCTGTTTTTGAAAATTATAGCGTCTGACGAAAAGATAAAACTAGTAAATACTCATGAAAAGCTGAACACCGCCAGTAAATCAAACTATGTTGTATTTAATAATTTTCTATAAAACACATCACTAGAAAAGCCTTTTATTTTTACAGCTTGAGACTGAGTTTTTGTCTATGTATTATATTCCCCCTGGGAGAATCCAGTAGCCACAACCAGGGTAAAGGTGGCCTATTTCACAAGTTGCAAAACAAGTAAATAAATGTAATCTCTGTCTAAGCGTGAACCCTCACTCCAGAGATACAGTGCTGAGCGTTAGTCACCTTAACTTCCTATCTGTGTTCAATGTGGGACAATGAACTCATTTTAAAGCTTTCATCGGTTGATAATGATGTGCGGAAATGACTGTGCATCTCTAACTAGAACTCTTTTGATAGACATTTAAATCTCTATTCGAACACAGATGCCTTATCAGGCCTGTGACAACTTGCTGCTCTTTCTCACCATGTCGTTACCAAACTGTGCAAACAAAATTAAAAAAGCATAACGAAGACGGCAAGTTTCACTCTTCTGTAGTGTTTTATTGAGTAATTATGAAGCGATTTGTTAAGAAAATTATCTGCAGTGTAACTATTTAAGTAAATAACCACTAGGTGCAGCCCTATTTACAATAATGTTAAATAATAACTATTTGTGTAACACCGTTTGAAAATGGCTACACAGTGCATCAAATGTCAAATTAGAAAAATTATTTCAATAAACTTAAATATTTAAGGCCACAAATATGCAATATAAACAAGATAAAATAGTTCAGACAGCATTTTTTTAGGTTGCACATTGAGACAACAGCTGTTGTGTCCAAGTAAACATGACAACAATCATCACTGGCGTCATGAAAATAACCTGACAATTGTAAATATTGGGGTTAAGATGGAACAGTGTTATTTATAGTATAAGTAATTTACATATTAGGGGTTTAAACTTTACAAAAATCATATAAAATATTACTTTACCTCACTATAACGCATACTAATGCTGAAATCCTACGGTGTTATTAATAATTTAGAATAACCATGACTAATGTAATAATATAGCTGAGACCCTGTGGTGTTATAAATGTCATCCAAGGTCTTCTTGTTCAATAGAGATGCAGTTATTCATCTGTTTTCTGTTTTCCTACCTTTTCTGTTACAGTAAACTAAATATCTGAGTTGCGGCCAAGTCAAAACATTTGAAGGCGTTGGGAAACACTGACAGACATTTTTCACTGTTTTGACATTTTATAGAGCAAACAGCTGATCAAGCAATTGAGAAAATAATTGAAAGTGACATTAATAGATAGTTTCAGCCCTATTGTTTCATGAGCTCACTCGGTCGCCATTTTAACATAAGCGCTCTTATTATATTGTGATTAACGGTTTGTTGAATGTTTACATTTTACATCCTAAAAACAGGGGCTTCAAGTTTTCTTTTTATGTTCTAATGTGTGAACGAGATGCATACAGCAGGATTAAGACCAAATACAAAAATGACATTGAAGTGGAGGCTGATTTTAAGTTACTGTTGCAGATTTTCTGTACTGTAACCGACCATGACCTCTGATCTGTCTGTAAGTGGATGGAAGCTAGAATCAAAGTTTGTTGACGTGGTCATGAATCTAATACAGCTATTGCAGCAGTGCCTAATTCGCATCCCTGAGTGAAGCCTAAATCGATGCATGTTACACCATATCAGAGCTCAGACTGTGTTCAGTGTTACTTCATACCATCATCAGGAGCAGGTTTGTTGCAGCGTCATATACTAGTAGAGCTGCAACAAGTACTCTATTGATTAATCGATTCACTGAAAATTAATCTGAAAGTATTTTAATGTTCTACAAAGGGCTGTTACAAGATAGCACATTTACACAGTGTCATCATTTGTCGTTTTGCGTCTGTGTGCGTTTTTTTGCATCTTGTTGAGGTGTTGCGTCACTTTCTGATCTGATTTTTGTCTCTGTGGTTGTTTTGCATCATCTAGTGGTCATTTGACTTTTTTCATGGTGGTTTTATGTTGTTGTGCAGTTGTTCTGTGTGTCTTTACAGCATTTGATTGACTATTTTGGTCACTTCAAATAGTCGAGCCCCCCCAGTCAGTACCTAAACGCAAAGCTTCAGTGTTTAGAGTGACTGAAGTGGATAATACTGAATGAAAACTGAAGTAATTCAAGACATTCATGAAGCATGACATCAACTTCAAATCGAGTGTATTTGGGAAATTAGATGGATCATTTTTCCTGAACAGCTTGCCAACAGTGAGACCACATATGAAGGCAGCGAAGGCATTAGTTATTTAAATCCGTGGCCGTAAATACAACACAGAGGAGTGAGATTCATCATTGTTTAGCACTAGCCTCATGCGGAGGAGGAGAAGGAGGAGGAGGATGAAAGAGGGGGGCATCAATACTATTTAATCTTCCTAAAAGGTGTATTTTGCGAGTTCCCAATAAGTCATTTTATTTGAGTGCCATTAGGCGGTCGTGCTGTGCCTGTGTCTCTTTTTGTACCTGAATTATCTGACCACTCAGTGGAGACAGTCATCAGTGAGGCAGTGACTCATCCCTCCCCCTCTCTCTCCCTCTCTCTCTCCCTCTCTCTCTCTCTCCCCCTCCCTTCCTCCCTAATCCAAAATATGACTTAAACCTCGCATGACGTCATCGGGCCTGTGTGATTCAATCAGGAAGCCCTCAAGGACAAACAATGTTAATTTCATAAGCACAGGCATGCTGTTCTATGACCAGAAGCCCTCAACTCCCACAGTTCTCACTCTCACCTCTGTGATGGCTGTCCCTAATGACTGGAGCACACATCATACATAAACACATGCATTTTCATTTTCTGACACTTTTACGCTTCTCTTAAGTTACTTTGCAGACACACACGTACAGTGTATATACGCAATATGAAATAAAATGTAATGACTTGTTAATATCACACTGCCTAACAGTATATAAAGTAGTTAAATTAGCTCTGGTGCTGACAGTTCTTCCTTATCACTGTTTGAAATAGTAGTAAGTTCCTATAAAGGAGTATTTGATGATAAAACTTACTGTAAAATAATGTACTTTTGCTTGAATAACGTCTTAAATGTGTGACTCTTGTTTGTAGTAGACTATTTTTGATATTTATTTCACCTCTGGGTCTGCACAGTGGCTCGGTGGTTAGCAGCATCACCTCCCAGCTAGAAGATCCCTGGTCGTGTCCCTGTTAGGACGCCTGGGATCTTTCTGTGTGGAGTTTGCATGCTCTCCCTGTGCAGCATGGGTTCTCACCGGGTTCTCCAGCTTCCTCCCACAGTCCAAAAACATGCTAAGCTTAATTGACTATTCTAAATTGTCCGTAGGTGTGAATGTGAGTGTTACTGGTTGCTCTATGTGTAGCCCTGCGTTAGACTGGCGACCTGTCCAGGGTGTCTCCTGCCTTCGCCCAAGTCAGCTGAGATAGGCTCCAGGCCCCCCACGACCCTACAGAGGATTAAGCGGTGTACAGATAATGGATGGATGGATTTCACCTCTGAACATATGGTTGAAAGATAGTTTTTGGTGTCACCATGTAGCCTTAAAACTGCACAAGACAGTCAATGACGACGTTCATACGTACTCAGCCAGCAGGGAACATTCCCACAACACTGGCTAACAATTGCTGCAAGTACTAACAATGTTTTAAATAAAAAAGTTGTAATCTAATGTTCACAGAATGTTTTAATGATGTTTCTAACTTCAAATAACATTTCTATAAGGTTAAATGTTAAATGAGATATAACGTTTTAGCTGCAACGTTGAGAAGATGTCTTGAGCACATTGTCAGATTCACAGATTCATTTGTTGCATGATAACAAATGAAGAATGTTCTCATTGCAATATTCAAAAAATGCTTTGAGGGTGTTGTTAAGACTTGAGATGGCAGAATGATTCTTATTAAACGTTCCTGTAAGGTAATGTGTTAATCAAGGTAGAACATTTTGCCTGTAACGTTCAGAGGATTATAGGACACTATTCTATACAACATTTTCCCAGTGTTACATGACAACAAACGAAGAACATTGTCAACATTTTGAAAATGTTAATAAAGATGGTAGGGCAAGGTGTTTTAACACTAAAAGTTTAAAGAAAAGTTTTACTAAACATTTTTAGAATGTTCTGAAGGAATGTTATCTTATTTTTTAAGAGGAACGTTCTACATTCAAACAATGTTAACAAAAACATTTTAACAACAAAACCACAAAAGATACTTTGGAACATTTTCCTACTTTATCATAACATTCTTGGAACTAAAACAACAAAAACTTCCTGCTAAAAGCATAACGTTAGAGCATATTGTTTTAACAGTGTTGTCAAAAAACCGTTGTTCGAATGTTTTTACAGATTGTGATCCTACTTTTGGGAACATTTTTCTGGGAACAAAATTAAAACTTCCTACTGAAAACATTACTAGAACACCGCACTAGTAATGAACATTCTTAGTAATGTTCTAAGAATGTTTCGGGTACAAAGCACCAGCATGACTTTTAAAGGCTATAAATGCACAAAGAAAATAGTACAAAAGCAGAGAGGGACCGGATGTAGGATTTACTTTTTTACAGAATAATTTACCGCATGTTTTGTTGATTCTTAGTTCTCTGTCACAGCTGTCCAAGAGTAAAAACTCAAAAGGTGAGCACAAAAAGGTTTGAAGGAACACTTAATTACAAACGTGTGACAAATTAGAGGCAAAACCTACATAAAGTGTCTTAGAAAAGTGTTGAGTCAACATGTGCAGCCAGCTTCCATGCTGCTTGGCGTTGATTTTCCAAGTCTCTGCAGCTCGACTGAAGCGATGAACACCGTTCTTCCAAAAATATATTCCCTCATTTGGTGTTTTGGTGATCCAAAATCTCCCACAGATGCTCAGCTGGGTTAAGATCTGGTAACTGCAAAGGCCGAAACACATGAATCACATCATTCTCACATTCATTAAACCAATTCAATGACCACTCAGGCCCTGTGGACGGGGACATTGTCATTCTGGGAGAGACCAATACTATGAGGATAGAAATGTTTCCATCATAGGATGAAAGACTTCATCTTGATTTGTAGTGACTCTTTCCTCTAAGGTGACAAATGGAACAAAACCAGCAAAATGACCCCAACAGCATAACAGAGTCACCGAATCACCTCATTGTCGGGGCCAAGGTTTCACGTTTTTTCCTGATTTTGTCACTCATCTGTACATTCTTCATGTTTAATTCTTATTTATGGTGGCATCTCAGACTTTTCTGTCATTTTGCTGTCCTTAGTAGCTTCAGTTTTATTCAAATCATGCAAGTTTCCATATGTCATCACAATTTTTTTTTGTTTTTTGTTTTTTTCGTTTTTAGTATACACCGGTCAAGCATAACATTATGACCTCCTGCCTAATAGTATGTTGGTCTCCCTTATGTGGTCTAAAATGCTATGAACCATTGGGTGTGGACAAGAGGACCTCTCCGGGTGTCCTATGGGGTCTGGAACCAGGACGTTGGCACTGGATCCTTTGGGTGCTCTGGCTTGTGCAGTGGGGCCTCTGTCAATCAAACTTGTTCCACTGCATCCCGTTGATGCTTGATCAGAATGAGGTGTAGGAAGTTTGGAGGTCAGATCAACATGTTGGGCCATTTTCATGTTCCTCAACATGTTCCTGATTGTTTGATGTTTTTTCCATGTGGTGGGGTGCATTTTCCTGCAGGGTAGGCCAGTGACATTTGGGATTTCCATTTGCATGAGGGAGTGTGCTTGTTGTGGGACAATGTTTATTTGGCAATGTTTATGTTTTTGTTTTTTTGTTTTTTTGCTGCTGCCCACAAAATCTATGAGCACAGATAATGTTTTCACCATTAAGGCATTTTTTGTAATTATATTTCATAAATATGCTGTTGCTGTTGAGTTTGTGCAGATCTATAGGAATAAAACTGTTGTCTTTAAAGCTGCTTCTCAATATATTTTTGTAACAATCAATGAAGTGACAGTGTGTAGCATTCAAGAGGCTGCTGTTCTTATTGATGAGCATTTGTCATTGTTGCTGTTGGTACAACTCTGTAGGACATTTTAGCATCTTTCAGATTATTCTTTTAGTTTTCCAGTTCAGTGTTTTGAGTCCTTCATGAGCATGCTGTCACTAAAAAGTTAGTTATATAAACTTTTTTTTAAGGCAACAGGATGTCAGTGTTATGTTTCTACTATTTGTATTTTAAGTAAAACTAGAAAAGCACTCAGAGAGTGCATACCTCCGCCAAGGAGCTTCAGTCCACCCCCAACACAGTCTCCCAACTGGCATATTTTGTATGGAACTTTACAGATACAAATGTAATTACATACATTTGAAATGTGTTACCGACAATGCGGCCTGTCGCTTGTCTTGTGTCTGTGTTATACTGTGAGCTTTGTATGCATAAACAATAAAGAGTGGTGTGTATTATTTAAAATGAGGATATGGATTGCAAATGCTTATAAACTGAAGGCCAAGAATGAACAGAAAAATGGTGAATGAAACCAAAAAACTTCAAAACAAAACCCTTAATGAAATAAAATCCCCACAGTGCTGTCTCCACTTGAAAAAACAATTAACTTATTCAAAAATCATATGAAATGCCTGTAACTATAAAATATCTGTGAAAGTATTTTTTTAATAAAACCATCCAATGAATTTTTGACCCCTATGAAATGAAAATATATACGTTTTATTGAACCCTGGTCCCCCACTTTACGGTCCCCAATACAGTCCCTTATATGAATTAAAGCCCTTTAAACCTTATTTTAAACCCCTTAACATATAGTTTAACCCCGGAAATCAAATCCCCCCGTTTGTAAGCCCAGCCTATGATAACTAAATCATTTTTAACCCTAGTAATGAAATAAAAATCCCTCAAAAAATGAATGCTCCGCTACACTAATGTACGGCAGAAAACACCAACAAAACCCCAAAAAACACCCCACAAATGAAATGACAACTCAAGGCAGAAGCCCCCCACCCTAAAGAAACGTAAAGAAACCAAAAAGCAAAGCTAAAATAAAAGAAAATCTCAAAACCTCCCCAACAACGTCCTGAGAAGTAGTCGAACGCTAGCGATTTAGCGCCAGCGGCGGAGCTAGCGGCACCACAAGGTCCCTCCAAAGGGACAAATAAACCCCACGCTGGTGAAAAGTCCACTGTGAAATAGTGAACAATGTGTGCCAAGCAACATTTGGACCCCAGAGTGGGTCTTGATCAGGCCACGGCACACAGCAAGGTCTGCTAATAGTGAGCTAACACTGGAGCTTTCAGATATGAGATCCTTCCTCATCAGAAGTCAGACGGGTCACGGAGCCGAAATGAACAGGGAATAGAGAAATAAGTTTTCCATGAGTGTATTTTAATTTTAATTTCCATTTACAAACACATCTAATTAAATCAACAAAATCTCATGTGGCCACAGGGGGTTACCCCAAAAACAAGAGTGCCCTCTGGTGGCTTTTAGAGTAAACTGCAAGTAATTGTCCACCCGGTTACAATTAGATTAAAAAAATTCCGTACGGTGATCCGGAGCAGTCCCAAAATTTCATCATTTCTTCTTTGTCCCATTTCACACATTTCCTGAAAATTTCATCCAAATCCGTCCATGAGTTTTTGAGTTATTTTGCACACAAACAAACAAACAAACAAACAAACCAGCGCCGGCCATCACATAACCTCCTTGGCGGAGGTAATGATGGTTACCTGCACTGGCAGAAATGTAAAACTATTGACAGTTCTCTTATAAGGGATTTTATAAATGAAAAAAAAACAATTTATCAAGAAGGTTTTATTTGATAAATCACAAAACTGAAGACAAATTACATAAGTAATACATAAACAGATTAGTGAGAATATATGACTTTTAAAAGGCAATTTTCCATAATGGTTTCTTCTTCTGAAGCACTGGAGTTAGATTCATGCTTCCTAATTTGCAGCGGTGCACGAGGACACACTGTCTCAATGTTATCTTCTCTTACTGTTTGTCTTTCCTGAAAGTCTGCTTCTCCCTGATTTCAGTGGAAAAACATCCCTGCCTCTTATTATGCTTGTGTGTTGCTTGAGTGTGCTGGTGTGTCAGTGCGTCAGTCGCGATGGCACAACGAATCTGTCGAAGGCACACCGGCCGGCAGGAAGCACATTCCGCTGCTTCCTGTTTGTGGCCCTCTCTCACTTCCTGGCAAGTGTCTGATAACTCGCAAAAACCACTTCATCACCCCTTTTGCTCCAAACTCCTGCCAGCAGACAAAAATAATTGGGCAGTGACCTCATGAGTGGGTATTTTTAGCGTGTTTCATTACAGACGGGAGAAGAAGGGATGATTCACTTGATAACATTCATTTGAACTAGCATCAGCTCCGGTATCAGGCTGATCAGACATCTGTTAACACACAAGGTGACAATGATTAACAAACTCGCCTTTGGGTTCTGGCCTCAACACAACAAGAATCAGAATTAGATGGGGAATTCACACAGCCAGCTGATGAGTCAATGAAACCACCTCTCATTCCTCTGTGCTGCCTCACTGACTGATAATTGGTCTCTTTTTAACTTCCTGTCTAAATGTTTTTGCAAACTTGTCTCATTTCCAACTGTCTTTTTTTGTTGTTGTAATTTTTCCTCTTTTACTTTTAGCATGTCTACACAGAAGGCATTGTCAATTTGTGAATCAATCAGGCTACTACTTTTCTCCGAAATGAGAATATACTGACAAATATAGCAAGGATTGCCCGTTAATTTTGTGCAGGCATCCCAAGAAGATGAATAGTCGGGTGACAAAGCAGGTTGTCCACTAATCGCAATGGGTTGGTGGTTCTGCTCTTTCGTCCACATGCAAATCTGCAAGACACTGATCCCCAAGTTGCTCCTGATGCCAGTTAGCATCTTGCACATGCATAATCGGTGAGTGTCAATGTGCGTGGATGGATAGATGGATGGATGGATGAGAGGCAAATATTGTGCTTTCTAATCCGCTCTATGTAAGTACAGTCCATTTACCATCCCCTGAATTTCCCTATAGTGCCCCCAACAGGCCTAATGTATGAGGCGTATCAGCAAAAATTTGGTTCAGAATAGGGCTGCGCTATAAGTTGTTTCAGCATCCACATTGCAATGTGCTCAACAATCGCACTACAGGAAATCAAACTCATGTAAAACATGTCTTTTTTCCTCTACCGACACAGAGTTTGTTGACTTGCAGGTTCCCCATGTGCATAGCAAAATGGACAAGAAACACAAGAAAAGCACTGCAAAGCACGATTTGGCTGCAAAAAAAATTTATTATCAGCTGCATGAAAATGTTTCAGGTACAGAAAGGATGATGTTGACCAAAAGTAGGTACTTTGTTGGCAGCATCTTGCAAAAGAGATAACACAACTGATTAGTTTGACTATTTAAATCAGCGCCACAAAGCTGTGTCCAAAGCAAAAAGTATTTTCGATGCCTTCACCGGTGTTGCACCATCTGAGAAAGGTTCCAAACTGCCTTGTTCAGTTATTTTCAGTGCAGATACACTTCCCTACAATTTCGCCCCAATCATTCTAGAATAATTAATCCTTTCAAACAGATTATTTCAGATCTATCTGGTGATAATTCCTTGTATTTTTTCATCTCACAATGTAGAAAAACAAAATAAAATCAGAATGTTTTTTTTTTTTTTCCAGTAATGTGCAGCCCTGGTACAGACAACCATTGGTCCTTGGTACGGTTATGTTACCATGATTGATGGTAGTGTTATGATCAGAGAACTGCTGTACTGCCTCATAAAGATGCTTCTAGACTCTGTTTGCTATGAGATGCATTTCCTTTTTTTTTATTCAAGTACACACTTTTAACGTATGCACCGTTTAATACCCTCAAAACATCTCACAGTGGAGCAGTGATCCAATGCAATGATTATTATGAATGTCACAGTTAATCATAAGTGTTTGAAACTCAATGAGCTACTTTTATACAATAATATAGACTATGAAGTGTGTATTATATGGGGTAGTGATTGAAGGAAGTGTTGTTGGAGCTTTAGTTCTTTTTGTCATTATCAGAAGTACACTGCAGTACCCTGATGAATACATTCTTCCAGGTTCAGCTGGTGATATTTACTGCTAAGTGCTCGCTGGACGTGTTGTCAAAGCGGCCAGACAAGCAGACACGAAAGGAATGGCTGAGTCACATTCAGTCCCCAGGTTTGTTTGAGTTGCCACCGGGGGGAAATGTTGGAGGAGCTCCAGCGATTGTGAAGTCCAGGCGCTGTGTGGCAGCCTCACTTCCCCAACTCAAGTGGCCAGCGAGATAAAGAGGCCAGCAGTGGAGGATGCCAGCTGGAGCCCGCTGAGCAGCAGCCGGGGCCCGAAACACAAACAAACCCTCCAGCTATGAAACACTCTGTTTTATTATGTGTTTAGGGTGAATATAATGTGGACACACCAACACAGTCAGGTGTTTTGGGTTTCTTTCTCAAATGCTAAGACCTGCAACCCTGTGAAGCCAGTAAATCCATATTATACCATAAATGTCAAACATGGAGGGACGTGGGAGCTAAAGATCAAGATGTTTCCACAGCATCAAATGGAAAGTGAGGCTCTCATATACAATTCAAGTGTAGACAGGAAGACATATGAGGAGGTGGGAGGAGAAGGGAAGCACTAATTAGAGTGAGATTAAAGTTATCTTCATTTATCTATAAGTCTGTAGACTCCATCGTGGTCCCCTCCCTTCCCCTCAGGAGTAAACACAGGAAGATGCTGCTAATTACTGTCCCACTGATCTCGGCTCTGATTGGACAGATTCCCAGGCTCATCCTGACCAATCAGAGGCGGTGGTGCTGACTGGTTAGTGAATATTGAGATTTTGTGTTTTTCACATGCAAATGTCAGATACCAGATGGACGGCAATAAAAACTTTGTGCAGACATCATGATTCCCAGAGGATGTGTTGCACTGATTTCAAAGTCCTCTGACATTCCCTCAACAATTAGGTTGATTTTTGTGGTTTTCATAAAAGTATGTGAACAATAAGTGGGATGTATTGCTTTTATCCTCTGAACCCCAAGCAGGATCTCACGTTTTGTTTGTTTTTCTTTTCTTTTTGCTCCTGGCCCTTTCTTTACTGCAACATAAAATCCTACTCCTCTAAAAACGAGGGGAAAGGCTGTTTTTGTTGCTGCGTTTTTTGTTTTGCTCAAGTATTTTTTCTATTCCTTGTCATCTCCTCTTTGCTGTGTTCATACACAGACTGCAGTTCACCTGAAAATGCTTCCAAAGTCTTAATTTTTATTGATTTTTGGCTTTTTGGTTGGTCAGAGAAGCCCAGAATGACCTGTTCTTTACAGGATCTGGTGTAAACTGATCATTTATGGAGAGTTTTTAAATGAGACATGTATTAAAAATTAATTTTGATGATATATTATGATTTTGGTTGGACTTAGACTTGGTTATTTTCCTGAACCATATGGAACTGTATCTGATACGTTCAAAAATCATTGTAAAGCTTAAAATCCAGCCATTCTGTCACCTTTTACAGTTTCTGGCTCTGATAAACAGTGTAATTTCAGTGATTTTTATCAAGATAAACATTTGGTGTACACATTCATCTCATTAATCCATTAATCAGGTCAAAATTTGCACCAGCAAAATGAATGACATTCTTATCAGCTGCACTTATGTTTGTTTCGAACAATCAAGTATTAGCATGGTAGCATTTCTATATGGTGAACATGGTAAATATTGGGACTGTGAGACATCAACATATTAACATCATCACGTTTTCATGCTTAAATCATGCTAAGTCAATCTCACAGATATCATCTTTGTTTCACAACAACTTGAAAACGCCCTGATTTTATTACCTCAGCCAAGGAGGTTATGTTTTTGCTGGCATTAGTTTGTTGTTTGTTTGTTTATTTATTTATATGTTTGTTTGATTGTGTTCAAATTAACTCGAGATGTTATGGACGGTTTTGGATGAAATTTCCAGGAAATGTGTGAAATGGGACAAGGAAGAAATTATGAAATTTTAAGAGTGATCCAGATCACCGTCTGGATCCAGGATTTTTTTTTTTGAGTTAGGGAATATTGTCTGGACAATTTTAGATGGTCAAGACTAGTAATTTAAAAGACCTTTGATTGTAGAAGAGTTAATTCCTCAAAGTCAGTGTAGTTTGTTAGTTAAGTATGATTTTATTTGAAGTTTAATGTTTAATGTTTAAAAGGATCCCCATTAGCTGTCAACAAAGTGGGACTAGCTAGTCTTACTGGGGTCCACTCAGAAAAACAAACAAAACAAAACAAATACACAAGATACAAATCATAATACCTTTAAAATTATAATCTGAAAAATGTTATAAACATTATCAACAGTTATTCAGAAATCTATCACATTCATGGGTATTGCCTTCATTATAACGTTCATAAAGTAGGTGTGTCCTTTCCCTACTCACAAATTTAAATAGTACATTCTCAGATGGAACTTAAAAGATACTTTGCTATTCAATGGGCAATTATTCCAATGATTGATGGCACGATAAATAACTTTTCTCTTTAAAGCATTTGATTTTGGACGTGATAACATTATCTGGCCATCAACCTAGTACAACGAGAGTGAACCTGACTACATCTGACAATGGTTGTACAAAAAAATGGGTTGAGAAGAAAAGACAATTTTCCTGAAAAATTTAGTCATATTAAAAACTAGCTTGTTCTCTACCGTTAACCATGAGAGTTGACGGTGCATACTGATAGTGTTTGTTCCAATGGGACAATGTAATACGAACCTGGCAGCTCTGTTCTGGGCAATTTGTATCCAATCAAAAACCATATGTAACTGAGATGATAAAACATTATCCAGTTCACTAACAGTTTTTGTTGCATAATACAATATGGAGTCATCAGCATACATTTGTACAGTCGCTTTACACAACACTGATGGTAAATCGTTCGTGAAAATGGCATATAAGAGTAGTCCCAAGCAGCTCCCTTGCGGGACCCCACAGTCCAAAATCTTAGAGTGAGACCAGCTGCCAGTGTAATAAACCCGTTGGGTTCTACTTGTGAGATAACTCTTCAAAAATAGGATGGCGGTTGGACTGAATCCTTAACATTCTAGTTTGCCGATGAGCAGATCGTGATCTATGACATTGAAAGCTGCACTAAAATCAAGCAGTACTACACCAGTCATCTTTGAGTTATCTATTCCTTGAGCCAGTCATCTGTCACTGCTGTAAGGGCAGAACAAGTTGAGTGGTTTTGTCTGTAAGCATGTTGAAAACCTGTATTTAAGCCATTACGGTCAAAGTATTCCTGTATTTGTGAGTGGACTATTCTCTCCATCAGTTTACTGAGAACTGGGAGAATAGTGATAGGTCTATTGTTGTTCCCACTGAGTGCTCAGTGTTTTTGAGTTGTCATAACTCAAAAACACTGATGTAAACTGTTTCGCCCAGATCATTTTTTTTAAATAGAAATATACAATCAGTTCTGTCATTCAACTGCTCTTCTTGGACTAAGATGTTCCCATTAAAACCCCCACTTCATCTGTTGAATGACCAGGCAGTAGTTTGGACATCAAATTACTTCCTGCTGTGCTTCTCAAACATGATTTGAACCACAGGTTGCACATAAACAGGTCATCCAGGGCCTGCAGTTGAAGCAGTTTCCATTTCACTGCAACAATCCTTTAATTAGACAAAAATAGGAAGTGCTCCTGCAGTATTTGAGAGGCGGTTTTTCGTTGGAGCTGGCTGAAGGGCGCAGACCCAATCCTGACTTCAGTTGTGTGGGCCCATGCACTTTCAAAAGGGATCATATTTTTATTATCAGCATCTTATGTGGGGGAAAAAGTAAGGTAGCACCCTGGTCACCAGAAACTCCTATAGAAATATGTTTCTGTGGCCTTCAGTGACTCCGTTGCTACTGAAGATATGTGCTTGTGGTGTTTGTGAGGGAGGCTGGATGATGGTGCTTGTACAGCGGAAGCTTCGCTGGCAGAAGGGGCGGCTGTCTGGTATATTCAGGAGGAAGATCACATACTTGAGAAAGTTTATCTTCCTGCGGTCATTAGCCGAGCCTGTGGGACTCTCAAGTACTGTACGTAACAGGAATTTGGTGGTGTTTCAAACAATTATGTTTATAAATGTAATTTTACATACAAAACACAGGAGGAATTTATAAAACACATTATATTGCTCCAGATTAAACTGGCAATATATAAAGTATTTAGGATACTGACTTTGATCAGTTAACAGAAAATGACACATTGATTAAAAACTATTGATGTAATATGCCATCATATAATGTGATGAATAGGCTTACTTTTGATGCTTTGAATACTTTTTCTCTCTTTAGACCTTTAGACCAGTGCTTCTCAATTATTTTCTGTTATGCCCCCCCACTCTCCTCCACGACTATAAATAGTATCATTTGTCTATAAAATAGATTTAAGTCAACCTCTGCATAACATGGTGTCCTTATTAACATTAAAGAATACAAAAAAGGAAAGAAATATAGATCAACGTACAACAAAGAATAACTTTATTAACATTGTTTTGTCCGCTGCCAACATTTTTAGACACGGTAAACACTAGGGCTGGTCTCGAATATTTGAATATCAGAATATTCATTTGTTGTGGTGGTATTGGGATAACAATTTTGATATCTGAACATTCCTGCGCCCACTGGGTGCCGCCGAGTGTTGGCGACGCCGTGGGACGCCAGCGAACGCTGCCGAGCGTCGCCAAGGCTCAAGCACGCCGCCGAGGCTCTAGAACGCCCCCCCCATATGAGAAACACTGCTTTAGACACATCCTATAAATTATGAATCTGCAACCATTTGAGTATTATTACAGCGAAGTGTTCCTACTTTAGTTAAATATCCGAATACTTGGAACACTCTGCCTCTACTTTTCTAACTTCTAACTTCTCTGCTCTTTTTCTTTCTTCTTTCGCTCTTCCATCTGCGCAGATCACCTGTTTCCCTACTCTGTTTTTAATACAGCTCAGCCCATTCAACCGAAACAGCTTAAAACACTTTAAGTCATTTCCCCAAGTCATTTCACCTTCTCCGGCTTCCCTCCTTCTTGTTTTCTGTCTTCATCAAAACAGCATTTTTACAGCGGGCTCAGAAGCTGAACTAATTGCTTATAATTTCACTTAGACACGCACTCACGTCCAACCTAACCTCTCGTTCCTTCCAGACGGCAATCTCAATATCTGCCTTACTTGTTTCCTCCCTTCCTCTTGTTCTTTTTTTCCCCTCCTTCTCCCCCCCCAAGAGACATGATTTACTTGTGTCACGGACAAGGACATCTGCCTATTAGCAAGTGCCACTGACGTAGGCATCGCCATCCCCTCCTCCTTATTATCCCCCTTCTCTCATCCGCCTTTTTCTCCTGCTCCTCCTCCTCCTGCCTTACTCAAATTGGGGTCACCAACCTTCATCATGCGGGCTGGTGAATCATCAGTGGGACTCTCACTACACGGGGAGGAGGGACTCTGCCCGTCCACGATACTTCCGTCCTCCTTCCCAAATTACCAGGGTAACCCGACATTGTCTGCTCTCTACTGTCACACCACTCCATTGCACAAAGAGAGGAATAAAGAAATCGAGGGAGAGGTGGAATATGAATGAGGGACGTGCTGGTTTTGAACGATACAGTGACGCCTGCAAAGTAATATCAAAGTTCAACACCTTTTTTTCTTGCTTCATCAAACAGCCATTGCAGAGTTATAATATAGTCATGCCATTCCTTCAATGCAGAAATAGGGATAAGAAATGTAGCTGTTGCCCCACCATTACCTGACTGGTTTTGCTACATTTTGTCATGTTCATCTGCTGTTAGTGCATTTAAAGTGGTTGGTTTACCCAAATTTCACATTAGTAGATTTCCTCTCTTACCTCCAGTAGCAGCCAACTGTTACCAGAAACTACAAACATATCAGTTAAGCTGCTTGCAATTTACGCCGATGAGCCAAAATAAAAGTAATAATGTTAGTTATTTTTGTAATAACGGTCAAGGCCTGGGATTTGGCAACGGTCAATTATTATAGTCAGTGTGTCGGCCGTGTGAAAAATGGGACGGTGTAAATGCAAGAGTTATTCTGATGCTAGGGAAAAAAAGGGATGAACTGGCCCAACATGACAATAAATTGTGTCACAACACTGGTTTCCAATCCAGGCAGATCAGTATTCGTGTGATGTGCGCTGAACAAAAAGTCTGAGCTGTGGTGGCTCCAGATGCAACAGGGCTTCTTCAGAGGTCTTACTGCTCCTCAGCTGGCTGGAGGAGTTTCTGCTCATGTAGGTTCAACAGCTGTTTTTATTACCAACAGACATGGTCATGTGCCTGGCAAAAGGATTTGGTTTGAGTCTATTTTTTGAGATTTTGAGATTTACCTTCCATTATACACCGATCAGACACAACATTATGACCACTGACAGGTGAAGTCAATAACATTAATCATATTGCTACTATGTGCTGTTCTGCTGGAAAACCTTGGATTTTAACATCCGTGTTGATGAGACTTAGACACCTAAATAAACATTGTCCCACAACAAGCACACTCCCTCATGCAAATGAAAATCCCAAATGTCACTGGTCTACCCCTGCAGGAAAATGCACCCCACCACATGGAAAAAAACATCAAACAATCAGGAACATGTTGAGGAACATGACAATGGTCCAAGATGTTGATTTGACCTCCAAACTTCCTACACCCCATTGTGATCAAGCATCAACAGGATGCAGTGGAACAAGTTTGATTGACAGAGACCCCACTGCACAAGCCAGAGTACTCAAAGGATCCACTGCCAATGTCCTGGTTTCAGACCCCATAGGACACCCTGAGAGGTCCTTTTGACCATGGCCAACGGTTCAGAGCATTTTAGACCACATAAGGGGGACCAACACAATATTAGGCAGGTGATCATGATGTTATGCCTGACCGGTGTAGTGTAGCTGAACAGAAGTTTGTTTGATTATGGCTTTAAAAAAAATCACCAATATAATCAGGTTGAGTGTTCATCTTAGATTAATCTTTAATATTCCTTCATTAGGTGAACTATCTACATGGTTAGATACCACTGTGTATGTTTCTTTGTAATTTTAGTGAGCTGCTCCTTTGATTTAACTTTTTTTTTCACATCTTAGAAGTTAGACACAACATACAAATGATTCATATTAGTCATCTTTACATATAATGATTGAAAATCTTACAAATAAAACCCATCGCTACATGTGAATTAGGCTCTTGTTTTTCTTTGACCCCACCAATTTTCAGTGTTTACAACTGAGCAGAATGTAGAGAACAGCAGGATTGTTTGTGTGTGTGTGTGTGTGTGTGTGTGTGTGTGTGTGTGTGTATTCACAGAGGCAAAAGGTCAGTTTTGGCTCTTTCTAACAGCACGTTGACTTGGCTGAAGCTTATTTGCTGATGCTATCTGCAAGTAGGAATCTGAGTAAACAGTGAGGTTAGATAACAAGTGGAGCACATCTTCCTTCTTCTCTCTCTCTTTATGTTCTCGCCACAGTCTTGTGATTCCACTAAAACCGAAATACTTACAGTTAGCAAACACTAATCTCTCCTTGTACCTCCATCTCTTTCACATCTGCCCCTTTACAATCTTTATATAAAATCTCATTCAACCCTGCGTTTCTCCATCTGTCTCTATCTCTCAGGCCTTCTGTCTCTTTCACTCTCTCCTGCCATTCGCTGTGCCAGAGAATGTAAGACTTGAGTGCCCTTTTCCTGTTGTAAAATTGCCAGATCTCCGTCCTTAAGCTCGGTCCTGTTCTCCTTGCTGAAGATATCAACGGACACAGCTGTACGGGCTGCACAGACAGCCATATCCTGCCAAAGATAGTAACACAGAGATGAATCACTTGATTACTTTAGTCAAGCCAGAGACGTTCATTCATTCTAGAACAAACTACCACAGAGCAGTACATCAACAGGGCAAATCAATTTCCTTGAAACTTCATGTTTGAAATTTTTATTTCCCATTTCGATCTTCTGAAACAGACAGAATTCGAAAACATGTCCGACCTCACGACCTGCTTCAAGGTCTAAGGAAGGTCTGGGCTGCATGGCGTGACACCACAGGCCACACCTGGACACATCTGTACCGGTGAGGGCAGCCCTGCTCTGACCCCCGCACATCTGGAGCCGACACACTCAGAGACACAGAGGAGATGCATAAATAACGGTTCCACATATGTACAGTATGTTCTTCATGGGAAATACACAAACGCAGACAGGCATGTACTTCTCCACCAGAGAGCAAACACATATGTCCTCACACATGTGTGCTGTGTACATGTGTATTTAAATACGGACATGTGCAGAAAACAAAATGTATGTCGAGTCATGCCATCGCACACACACAGACTCCAGATGCAGCTGGTCCGTCCTGCCGTGTCATGAATCGTGAGGCTACATTTTTATTTTATGTATGAGAGGAGACTTTTGTTTTATCGCACTGTCTCAGAGAGAAATATGAGCAGATGCTGCAGCTGTTTGAGGGCATTTTAACCTCCCAGAAGAGCCCCCTAACAGCGCCGGACAACACATCCCAAATTAAAGCAGAGCTTCCCTCAAGATCAAACTATCATCTGTAACATGGAGTGCATGTGAAGGGCACCATCTGCCACACAATCAAAGCATTGCACATACTCTGTTTAACTCATGTCCAGGCATTGAGCATCAAAGTTAATTTATCAAGCTCTGCTCTCTGGTTTTCTCCTAAGCTCGGAATACCAGACCAGTGACATGTCTGCTATGGTATGGTCCGCGATTAGTGGACGGAGTTTGAAGGTCAAGAATGAATTTTATGTGTACCTTTTAAGCTTGCACTATGGTTGCTATGGTATAAATAGTTACAAATACTGAGCTTGTATGTCAACAGATTCATCTCCAAGACAACTGAGAAAACTCCCTCAGCTGCGTAGCACAGTCTGAGGTTTGCAAGCGCACAGTGAGTTGGCAGTATTGTGGGCGATTTCTCCCCTGCAGCTCTGAACTGAAGGACTTGTTGAGTATACACGCCTTGAATGACACAGTTAAGCTTAAGAGGTGTCAATAACTCCCTAAAAGTTGATCCAGTGCTGCAGTGAGAGACTAACAGAGACAAGCAATAAAGATCACTTCTCCAGTGTTAGTTTCTCTTTTCTGGCTCCATGTAAAATCAGAACTAAAAGTTAAACCCTTTAAGATCAGGTATAAAACTTTCCTTTATGATGGGGCTTATAGTTAGGGCTGCTCAAATTACCCTGAACCATCCCTTAGTTTTTCTGTCTGCAAGGGGATTTCCCATGATGCACTGGGCAGCTCTCTTCTACTTTCCTGTCTTTCACTGTCCATGTATTTATGTGCCACTTTTGCATGTCATTAGCTGTATGTGTTTTTTCCCAAATACTTTGTGTTTTGTCCTCTCTCTCTCTCCCTGTATTTTTTCTGCAAATATCTGTGGTTGTGAAGCTAAATGTTTCTGATCTGCAGATAATGGACTCCCCAACCTGCCAAGTGTTTGCTGTTTGTTGTTTCTCAGTGGTCATGCTTTTTCTCTCACCCCGGCTGGTCGAGACAGACGGCTGCCCTGCCTGAGCCTGGTTTTTTCTGAGGTTTCTTCCTGTTAAAAGGGATTTTTTCCTCCCCACAGTCTCCAAGTGAGTACTTACTCAATGGGGAATTTTTGCGTTTTTCTCCGTAACACTGGTGTTGACTTTATTACAAATAGTCCTGAGAATGCAATGTGTGCATTTTTGTTACAACATACTGTGAATGTGATCATGTTCATTATTTTGACACCGGTATACCAGTCATTTTTCAAGTCACAGGATTTTACTCGGATTGCACTTTTTGTTTTAAGCCAGCCAATGAGTTTTGTCGTTGAAATGGTGACTGCCACTGGTATTATTAGATTTAGTTGACCATCCTAACCTACTGCTAAACTGCAATCTGAGGGGTGTAAAAGATATGGACAATAGTGGGCTAAAGAGGCACATTGAGCCTAAATCTAGTCTTTTTTAAAGTTTACCATGTGACTAAAGTTTCTCTCTTTTAACCTGCTAGAACACCACAAGCATAACTGATGCTGCAGTTAACCTGCTCCTGAAAAGGTTTTGTTGAACGTATGGAATTTAAATTGTCTGTTAAGAAGCGCTACCCTCTCACTAGTTCTTTCCCTGATGGTATTCTTTATGATCGATACAGCCACTAAACAGAGCTGTGCCATTAGCCTACTGTAGAATTGGCAACACAGTGCAAATTGCATTGCGTTGCCACTGGAACTTACATGCGTTTAGTTGGCGCTGAGGAAATGTATGCTAATTTTTTTATACTAGACCGTGATTTGCTGCGAAGTCCATTTTGCACTGCAGCTAATAGAACAGAGATGAGAAAATTGATTAGTCTGTTAGTACTTATGAAAAAGAATATTCAATCAGTAACATTAATTTCACTTTTGGCCAAAAACTAAAGTGATTTCCACGTATCTTTCATTATAGGACATTGTAGACTTAATGCACTTGAGTGTGATGATTTAATGTCTGAAGTTTATAGTTTAAAAACTTTTTGTGCGGCTGTCACATTAGAAATAAACAGCTGCATTGAGAGTCTACTGAATGGTGAAATCAATATATTCATTGAAATGTTTCTGTTCTTAATTACGGAAGCCCTGAGCGGCCATGGTCCAACTTTATTTTTTCGCTCCGTTTTCTCGAGAAAACGAGATAATTCTCCTTCGTTTTCTCGTTATAACAACATAATTTTCCGGTGAGGTACAAAGCGAAACCAACCCGCCAGACCAGAAGGTGCTCTGCCTTCACTCTACTGTACTGTAGTGTCACCAAAATCACTGCAGCCATCAACTGCAACTACAGTAGAGTGAAGTTATTGAATATTTGTGTCGTGTTTCTCTTCGCTGTTGTAGCGGTTTTGAAATTTGCAGACTGTCTTTGTGCACTCGTCGCACAGCCAGCTGTACATAGACACAAGTGTTATTTGTGCAGCTTGAAAGACAGGTACTTTTGATAAAACTGGGCTTACAGCACATTGTCTACCTGACAATGATGGGAAAGAGGCATCGATTATATTATGGCAATGTGTCACTAATGAGTTATTGAAGCTGGAAGTCCGAATCTGTGAATATCTTTACAACTTTAACAAACTCTCAGTTGATAGTGTGAAGCGGTGGCAGAGCTCCTTCTGGTCTGGCGGGTTGGTTTCGCTTTGTACCTCACCGGAAAATTAAGTCGTTATAACGAGAAAACAATTTTGTTTTCTCAAGAAAACGAGATCATTATGTCGTTATCACAAGAAAACAGAGCGAAAAAATTAAGTTGGACCATGGCCGTTTAGGGCTTCCGTACTTAATGGCTTTTCATTATGAAAACCTTAAGTAGATTGCACATGATTGGTCCATTTTGTGCAGAAAGACGCCTCAAACATTCCCTTTCATGTGAACGTGTACACAGTCTGGTGAAGGAAACCTATGTTAATGAGGAAAGATGATTTCCATCACTGAGACCCATCATCTCTGACTGGGGTTTCGGGTTTTGTCAAGGTAGCTTAAATAAAGAAAACCAGGCTATGTCAAACTTGCTTCAAAGTCCACCCCTGTGGCCAGGGTTGCTGGGGTATTAACTTTCACAAATCAGGACACAACAGAACTATTATTGTTTCTTCAAAATCATCCACACCTGTCCTGAGCAGATGTTTTACAAAATTAACCTGTATCGCACAAAAGAATGTAGTTGGTTGTAACCTGCATTGTTAGGTTACTATAGGTGGCAATTTAATCACCGGGGAATGGTAATCTTTGCATTTTACATTAGGCCGGATAAACATCCAGTTTAATCAATTCTTTGCACTTGTGCTTCTGTGCTTTTGGATTTAGAAAAGCCACAAAAAGATACAGGTTGCCAATCCCTTAGTCTTACATAGTCAGTCTATTGTATTATTGCTAACATAGTGTTGTGGAGAATGGTATGACTGCATCTCATTATTATTCTACTATAGGGAGCTCTAACATGTTTGTATTTCTTCAGTCCAATCTCAATTATCTTGAAACAGGCTAAGAACAGAATGCACTGAAGACATTTGCTCAAAATGTTGACGGGAGAACTGCAGGGAGGTGAGCACTGTCATTAAAATGGATAATTCACTGAAAAACTAAAACTAGCAGGGCTGCATTACTGCACGATCCAAACCTTTGCCAGTACTTGAAATTTTTATCATGGTAGGTTGCTGCCTGGAAGGTTTGTTGCTGTTTTTCATAGTGAATGGGGATTTTGAAAACAGTGACGTTATAGATTGTAGAAGGGTAGGAGACAGCTGCTTGAAAAGTGTGGTCAAAGGCAGGCTTGTAACCGCAATCAATATTCAAAGAGACAGACTACTGATCACTAAAAGCAACATGTTGATAAGTTTTCCATTATGGTTGCTCAGCTATGACTGGTATTAAGAGGCACGGTGCAACAAATGTCCTTTGCTTTGGTAACTCATATGAAAAGAACTCACATTAGTGTACTGTAATTTTTTTACATTCATATCGAACCACATTCCTCACTTTTCCAAAGCTAACACTGGAGACTATACTACGTTTCACCACAATGTTGTCCGCATACATTCCTTCTGTCAGCCTTGAGGTCTTCGTGCTCCACAGCCACCTGTTGATTCTAGAACTGGTACCAACTCCCACTCAAACCACACACCAGACTGAGTCTCTCTGTCTTTAAAATATCATTTTTTATGGTCACTCTTCTCCACCACTTTCCTTGACTTCAGTCAAACCTCTGCTGTCTTCTAATTCTATAGCCTGTGATTTGGTTCAGCTGCAACTTGTCCGCTATCTTCACTCGAGCCCTCTGGCATCTGCAAAATCTCTCCCACCCATCCTTATCTTACTGTAAACTGTTTGCATGCAGTGCAGCTGGTTGTCATGGTGATGGGGTCCGGGCTGCAGGGCGAGCCGCAGGTGTTCCTGTTTGGGTTTCAGTGCATGGAGCACTCCAGCGTTCCTTATTTTTAGTCTCATGGAGAACTCTGCTGCTTGCGGGTTGAGTGGGTCACCCGTGTGTTTGTTTATTTATTCCAAATGACCAATCGCCCGGGCAGGTTTGTGTCAACATCAAGGACCAGCTTCCTGTTATTACTGACCACACACACACACACCCGTATGCATATACAGACCTGTAATATACTGTATGTACTGTAATTACGTGGCAGCAAGCGAGTACGAACAGACACATGTGCTGTATGTGCATCGGTTTTCCCAGACACTGTTGGAAAAGGAGGCCCAACGTGATGCACAAACTGCAGGACACATCTGCAAACATCCTCTCTTTACATCTGTTTGTCTGTTGAATTCACATGTTATATCCGCTGCTCTTTTGCAGTCTCACTACAGGCTGGAAATCACAGAGAAAACTGAATAGAAACACAGAAAAGATCATTTTTCATTGCAATATAAAGCCCTGAACTTCTATGGAAGCAGTACTGAAAGTGACTGAAAGTAGAGAGAACTCAACAGTGTCTTTTGTGCAGTACGATTAAGTTATAATGTTATATATACTAAGTTCTGATGTACGTTATAATACATACAAAATAATAAATTAGAAGTTGAATTCCTTTGACCTTTTTTTTTAATTGGGGAAATAAATTGAATCAGTATCTACAACATTTTTCCAAGGTGCCCCCAGGTGTTACTGAAATTGTGAAAAATTGTGGCTCTTCATACGACAGATATACAACGTCTACAAACTAAACGTTTTTCACACGACTCTGCACATCACCTCTGGAAGATGTTTCACCATGCTAACTGTATCCTCCAACAACTTGCTCTTCTGAACACCATTTTTGAATTGTGCTGCATTTAATTTTTATTCTTTTTTTGTTCTGAATCTAGCGCAAACAGTTTACTTTTGGACAATTTTTAAATGAGACGTGATTTTGACGACATATCTCAATTTAAACCCTACATTTCATTTTTAGACAGAACTGCTCGTCAAGATGGATTATTTGAGGACTGTCAGAAAGTTGAAGATCTGATGATTATTTCTACAGTCTACAGTTTCTGGTTCTGATAATTGCTGTGAGTTTGATGATTTAAAAAAAAACTGCTTGCACCTTTTGGGCTTCAGAATGTTCAACTGATCTTAAATCAGTCCAACTTTATTTGCCCCTTTTATTCAGGTTAGTGTAAGAGTGCTTTACAGATGCTTGACTAGCTCATATTGTGAGGCATAATATTGAAACATAAACATTTAGACAGTAAAACAACAGAAATCGATGTGGTGATGGTGGATCATCTTCACCTCTGAACTGCTTTCAGAATGACTGAGGCTCAGAAGAGCATCACAATTCTGGAGAAACAGTCACTGATATTCTTATTCAGCTCTGACAATCAGGCAGACGGGGTCCCTAATTTCCCTTGATTGAAAGAGAAAAAGGTTGATGTTAAGTGTTATCCACTTTCCTGTAATGAAGGCCGCCTCTGTTAAACTGCATATGACCCTCAAAGAGGAGTGTGTGCCAGAAGAGGCAAAGTCTAGCATTTGTGGCACCTGGTTTTTGATGTGTACACTGCCTTTTTTAATAATGTGTCATTCACAGAATCTCAATGTGTGGGAAACCATCTTAAGGACCAGATGTAAACAGATATCCTCTATGCATGCAAATGTAAGAGCATACCATGAACCATGAGACCAAGGATGCACTCCAATAAATAGCAGAACTATTTTATTATTATGAGCCTCTAAACTAAGTAAATGACCAGGGCTGGATCAAATTACTTGGGCATGGACAAGAGGACCTCTCAGGGTGTCCTATGGGGTCTGGAACCAAGACGTTGACAGTGGATCCTTTAGGTACTCTGTCTTGTGCAGTGGGGCCTCTGTCAATCAAACTTAAAGAACAGCACATAGTACCAATATGATTGATGTTATTCACGTCACCTTTAAGTGGTCTTAATGTTGTGGCCAATCAGTGAACATACATAAATACTTATTATTATTGTTGTTGTTATTATTACTTTTTTCGTACTTGGATTACTAAAAAAGTTTCACAAATGTTTGTTTCTCTCTTTAAACGTCTCAAATGCTTTCTAAGGAAAAAATGCATTTTACATATTCAGCTTTAGCATTAACAGCTGGTCAAATCAAACTACCTTTACGGAAACAGCGCTGGGAAAAACTGCAGGTGTCCAATGTGTATTCTACATGTGGGATGTTGTTTCCTTAGTGTAAGTTTTTGTTGTTGCTATTTTTCTTAGTCAAAGGCCACACAGGGCACTTTGTTTTTGTAACACAAGAGGAGCACTCAAGCAAAATGTTCGTCGTCCAACTTTAATGTAGACAAAAAGAGTAGGAAAACTTCACTATCTGTAAATCATTATCAAAAATTCATTGTGTCACCATTAACAAAACTGGCGAGCTGAGTGGAGTAACCTACTTTATAAGGAGTGGAACATATCTGGCATTTAAAATAAGTCAAATCAAATTACTCATAAAAACATGTTAGCATTAATATCTACAGGTGTACATCACTGTCAAAAAAATAAAATTAAAAACAATAATATTCTGACAGCTAATGGAAAATTATCATCTCATAAAAATACAGCAGTTTTCAATAGTTAAAGTACATTTTCTAGCCATATTATTACTTTAGATCATGGAAAAAAGTTCAGATTATTTTTGTGATCTGATTATGTCATCCTTATTACATTTGATCAATTACTACACAAGCCAGACTGCTGTTGACTAAAACTCATTTACATTGTATATCAGCCTAAACTTTATTTGGTTTCTGTCATTTCCAATCATTAGCCAAGCCGATATGGGCATTTAAAATTTTTTTCTGTTATAAAATGGTGCACAAGAAAAGCCAGCAGCGTCTCTTTTGTTCCAGGCCGACAGGACGACAATGTTTTATTGATCTTTTATTGAGTCTGTGCTTACTTTCTCTTTTATCTGCTGGTATCAATCTGTCAAGGTCAAACACAAAAACGCACTCAATAAGGTGGGTAACGTCTGCAGCAAAATAACTGGCACTGCGTAGAAAACTCTGCAGGAGCTTTACAACAAACTGTTTAATAAGAAAGCAGAATCCATCCAGTCTGATTGTTCTTGTCCTTCACGTCAACAGTTTCACTTTTTGCCATCTGGTACTTTCCTCAGGCTTCCACTTAAACCAGTAGAGTCAAACACTCATTTTTACCGTCTGCCGTCTTCCTCATAAACTCCAGGAGGGAAAGGCAGTTATTTGCAGAATGTAACTAACAAGTTTTCTGCTTTTTTTACTGTTTAGTCATGTTTTTAATTTCTGTTGTTTTATGTGTGCTGAATGGATGCATCCCACTTTATTTTGCTGATCTTCGGTCCAGTAAGGTTGATTAATTGATAGTCTATACTTAAATGTTGTCCTCTTAATCAGCCTATAACTGTATTTTATGATATCTGACATTTCTTTGTGCTCCTGTTAGTGAGATGTATGCAGCACTGACTGAGTCTGAGATCTGATGGATGCCATCAGTTTAAGAATCTTGACCTGATGATGATCTGAGTGGACTTAAAGCATCTAGATACACTTGCAGTTCGGATTTATTTTTTGTTTACCTGTCAGTCTCCTCCAAAACCTATTACTGAAACAGCAACATTTTCTATCTGAAGTAATCATTTAACCGATATTTACTTTTTAAAAAAAGTTAAATTATAGAAAATCAGTACATTTCAAAACTTGACAAAAGCTTTCTTATTTTCATGCTTTTGTGATGTCTGGTCCAATATTGTGTTTTTCCAGCTGGAAATAACGTAACTGCAAATTAAACACTGATAATCACTACATGTGGTTTAGTCTGCATGAGAATACATTTCAAAAATTACGTAAATCATAAAGATACTCTTCCTCCAGGAACTGTTAATGACTGCAGAACATAATAGGAATGATCTTGTGTCATATCTGAGTGTAAAATATGCAAACAGAGGACACTGAGAAAAGAAAGAACCACCTTAGATGAACCCTCAAGGAAACTGTTTTCCATTCTGCACAAATAAAGAAAGGTAGTTCTTAAACGATTTATCCGTCTGTGTGTGTGTTTGTGTGAGTGTGAACCCAGATTCAGTCTCCCTGAATTACTGAATGAATTTGTGCAGCCGTAGTGTTGTGGTAGTTTCTGGAGTGAGTGGGTGGGTGTTTGTCCTTGAGCAAGATAATGAATGCATAAGAGCTTATAGGATGCTCTCTCTCTCTCTCTCTCTCTCTCACACACACACACACACACACACACCGGATCCATCGCTACCTCTTCAACGACCTTGTCTTTAAATGTTCTGTGGAGGAGGATCGTGGCCGTGAGACTTCCTCTTTCCATTTGTTTTTCATTCCTAATTTTATTTGCATTTATGGACAGCTTGTGTTTGCCGGTGATTCAGCTGTCTGAAGAATTTTGTTTTCATCGGTGATGTGGCTCTGGATTGGTTCATCTCACATCTGTCAAACTTCTCTGTGATGCTTGAAGATTCCTCCACCTCTCATCCTCCATATCATCTATGGGATGACAGGGGATAATTTCGGATCCCCTCTTGTTTACTATAGACATGACTTGCATTGCTATGCAGATGACACCCACTTGTATGCCCTGTTAAAAATCTGGTACCAAAAATGTCTCTTGTATGATGTGCTGTCTTGGTGAAATAAAAAACTGGTTGTGCAATAATTCCCACAACTTCATGAAGAGGAACGTAATCTAGGGGCTATTTTGACTCTGAGTTGTTTGATGCTCAGGTGTCCAAAGTGGTGCAGTCTTGATTTGCCAAACAGCTAGCCAAGATCATTCCTCTTCTCAGCACACTCAGAAAAGGTCATACATGCTTTCTTCTCCTCCAGACTTGTAATTCACTTTATTCCATATCAGCAACTCGCATCCAGAGAAGCTCAAATCCAAGCTGGTTATCCATGAGCTTTTAGAATTGATTCAAGACCTAACTGCTTGTTTTTAAAGTCTCCTGCCAATATGTGTGATCTGATAACTCCTCATGAGCTCCATCGTTGCCTCAGATCTTCCAGCAAAGCCCTGCTAATGTGTAACTTGGCCTCACTTTTGCTTCTTAAAAGTCACATTTGTCATCTGGCTTCTTCTTAACTGTTGGTATTTATTGTAACTATTTAATTCATTCATCGTGTGATATTTTATGTTTTGCATCTTATTTACTTGCCATATCTGTTTTTATTCTAAGGTATGTAACTTTGCTGTTAGTATTACTATTAATATTATAAATGCAGTTGTTGATTTACTTTTATGCCATTGTGATGTATTAATTATTATGTCTACTATTACCATAGTTGGTGTTATGATTTCAGTGTTGTGCAAAGCGAATCTTGAATATAGGAAATCTCTCCTGCAGCAATTAGCAAGCAAAATTAAAAACAATCTTATATTATTATGATGCACTGTGTAAATATAAGACACATAATAAGGATTTAACACGTGACAAATGCATACAGTGATGATGTATAGAAGCCTAAAGCACCATATTTCGAAAGCTAATCATATCCTTAATTGTACATATTGTTCCAGATAAAGTGCTACTCATCATGATCAGGCTATGTTGCAGGTATATGATCCCTCCTTTACTTTGGACCCTGATTGCCCTTAACAAACTTAATAGACCACTTTGGAGCTTGTTTTAGAGCCTTTTGAAGGTCTAAAGAAATGTTTTAAATCGCTTTTAATCCCAGGCTAATGTGAAGTTAAGCCCAAATTTCTCTTTTCATAGTCGCTTTTGTCTTTCTGGTGAAACGGAGGCTGAGGGTGGATGAGTTTGAGTGACTCAGTGGTCTGCAGAAGGGGCAACAAGGTGATGGCATGGGAAACACACACACACACACACACACAGACACACACACACACACACACACACGTCTCTCTCTCTCCAGAAACACTGACCTCAGGGCGAAAGAATGAAATCTTATCGCTGCAAAAACTCACATTGGAATTCCTCTCCGGTGAATGAAAAAAGTCAGACCCTGTTTGTGCGACTGTGTCTGAGTGTAGTCTGTCTGTGTGCGTCTCGTCTGTGAGCACATTCATGCGGGTTGTGTGGCCATTTCAGCCGAGTGGACTCCTTCATATGAACATCTAATGAAATCTCCTCCTTGTCTCCCCTCTCCTCTCTCTCCTCCTCTCGTTCTGACATCCATTTGTCCTTCGTAGCACGCAACACTCACAAATCATCCGGCTTCTTCCGTTTTTTTTTTCTTGCAATGTCATTCCCCTCTAAAGCCCACTCAACATCTAAAAACAGTAAAGAATGTCTAAGTATTTACTGGAAGCATCTAACCAGCAATCTAAACACTTTTTCCACCGTGTTGTTGTGTCTCTTACTTATACACTTGATGCTTCCTGGATCAGCTCCAGCAGATATACAGTACGTGTTTATACATGTTGTCAGGCTTTACTCATCTCATTACCATTAACTCTAATGTTTGATCATGTAAATAAAGCACTACTTAGTTTTTTCTGGTTTGTGTTCATTCATTGCGCTGTTGTTGAGTCTGTTAGCGTATCCATTTAACAGAGGATATGCTTATTTTTAATGTATTCTTTATTTAATCAGAATAGTCTCTTGACATTTGAATCTCTCAGTTAAACCGGGAACATACTGTGATAATTACTTGCACTGAGTGGATACAAAAGAGAAGCAAGTCTTCACATGTATTATTCAGGGTTGATTCAACATTATTAAACTGCACACTGTAGATACAAGCAAATGGAGCAGCAAAAGTGGATTAAATATATATAAAGATAAAATAATGCACACAAAGAACATGGGGTAGTGATAGTTATAGTAAAAACAGACAAAAACAAAATGTAAAAACAAATTAATGCATCTGTGTTATGTCTGCATTACAAATACAGTATGTTATGTACTGTTTGGAGAAACCTGTAAATGGTGTACAGTAGAATCAGTATGAAAAACAACCAGTAATGTAATACGTTAAGTAAAAGAATCATTTGATAGTCCTAACACAGCAGACAGCAAGCTACAGTAGCAGCAACAGCAGCGTTTTGAAGCAGTCTCTGTCTGAAAATGGATTTCTTTAAAAAAATACTATTCTTCATAACAATGACATTATGAGAAACAACATGGAAAATACAAGATAAAGAAGTGTTTTTAGTCTTCTTTGTGTGCTTGGTTGGTGCGATACATACAGTTACGCTTCTGTAGAACAGTACAGTATCATCAGTATATAAGGAGATATCCATGATGATTTTCCAACCTTCTGAGGAAACTACCTGCTGCCCTTCATTTGTACACCATGCAGGGAAAATATGAGCCAGAAAGATAAAGTCGAGTAATCCACCACACTGAGTATAATGCCTAAATATAAGTTTGTCAAATTTTTAATTTCATCATGCCAAGCTAAGTGTTTTCCGGCTGACCTATGCATGTCCTTTCGGGATTTTGGGATTTTAGCATTTTGGATTGAATGAGTAAGTCGGAAAACAAATAAGGGCTATTTTTTCATTTGTGCTGATGTATCTGTTTTATGTGAATGACCACAGAAATAATTGCTAATGTAGTGGGTCGCCAAATACATTTCAGAGAATAAAAGATCCTCAGTACATCCACCAAACACAAGGTGCAGATTAGAGGGAGGTTCCGAAGCTGTTTACCTATCCAACAAGCACTTCTGAACATGTATACCAGCACATTTCTATATATAAAACTTTATAAAAGTTAACTAAGCTGCATTTAAGGCAGATTAATAAAAAAATTACATTTTGGAGATATCTGGTACATTAATTTGCTAGAAATGGCTAAAATTTAATGTAACTTAGATGAACTAAGAGCATTTTGTATATTTTGCCTTTGTTTTATCATTTTGCAGTGTATAAGGTATTTGGTTCCTTTCATGGTATGGTTTTGAATCAATAATCTGCATTAAATGAAAAAAAAATCTAAATCCAAACTTAACAATGTACTTTAAAAGTGACTAATTTCAAGTTGATAAGGAGGAAATCCTAAATGTACAGCATGTACTGGTAATCAAATATTAAATCTCAACTTAACAGGCAGTTTATATACCGTGTGGGTTTTTCCTATGAACTCTGTAAAGTTTCACAGTTGCAAATCAAAGGCTTCAAGGATGAACGAAACAATGTACCATCTCTATATATCAAGGTAAATGTAAGGTCGTCACAGAAATGACTCTCCAGTGCTTCATGTTTGTCATTCAGGCTGTTTCCTGCCGAGGCATCGATCACATTAAGTGTTTGAGCATCAATCTTTGCTTATTTTGGGGGGGCCGTGAAGCTTTTCTCTCATGACTCATTCTGTTCCGTGCTCTTCTCAGGAAAATTTGATTTTGGAAAAAGGCTTCAGACGACCGAGTGATTAAGCTCCATTGTTTCCATAGGTTCTGTAAACACTTCGCATTTGGGAGACGTTCATCACTGTCACCTCACTGGTTTCATTTTTACAACAGTCTAACTGTTATAACTGCTTTCCAAGTCACGTGCAACACAACAAAACTTCTACATGCTCACAGTAGTTGAATTGTTTGGTTTTTCTCAGCACAAGTGAAACATGAGTGAAATATTGGTTTTCCTTAACTCTTAAGCGAAATGTCTGGCAGAATAGGTCCTTTCCAGACAGGAGATACTTAACTTTGTTGGGATCATCAATCTGTTAAAGCAACAGCAGTCTTTCATTCAGACATAGGTCACTTTACATTAATGTTCCTCACAGCTTCATTCAGTCAAACCCATGACAGTGATGGAGAGAGCCAGCAAGATTGCACAGTACATCAAGTGATGTGCAATATATAATATTGGACTAATAAACAAAATACTAAATCTAAACGAGTAGCTGCTCATCAAACTGTCCAGATGACTAATAGTCTAGTTTATGTAGTATTTCTTAAATAGTAAAAATTCTATCCATGTGTGATGATAATCTAATTATGAATTTACCAACACAAAATTTTCAATATCCTGACAGTTGTGATGAATTTCAGGACTCAACCTGAGCTCGGTCATGATGTTAGAAATGATTGAGCTGTATCTTATGAAGTGTGACTTTGTGTGATGAAGAAAACCTCAGTGTGACTTGGAGTTAGATCCTGATCCATCCCGTTTCTATGTCGGGGGATAAATTATAATCACAGATAATGAATAAAAATGAGTTTGGTGTTGTTGTTCTGCATGAATATATACATGCAACTCTGCTTTGGTGATGCTCATCTGGATCTTGCTGTTTTTATGTTCAGTGAATGAGAAAGTTATGATTTTAATGCATAAACTCTGACTTTGGTGCCTTCTGTGACATTTGTGGACCAATGTTAGCACTGAAATGTGGGGGGGAAGCCATCATAGTACGTAGCTTGTGCATGCCTGTCAGTTAACATGATAGCATGCAGTTCAGATTTGTGAGAGTGACACAGAAGTAGGTCCGATCTTGTGAGACTGCCACTGCAACTTTTGTCCAGGGTGCAAGCCAGCTCATTCAGATCCTGTTAGACTGATGGAAAGAAGTTCATGCCTGATGAGGACTTTACATCATTAACTCGTTACTACTTTTTCTTGTTTGGTGCCAAGCAGTGAAGTTTTTGCTGAAAACAGCTACTGTGGAATGGTGCAGATGACCCCAAAAACTAATTTTAATTTTATTTATTTATTTGATTTATTTGTTTGAGTCTTTAGTTTTTATATACTACACATCTTGAACAAACCCCCAGACGACTGCAGGTCTGCTACAACTCTCAGTTCTTATGACTTGCCTCTGCCTTTCACTGAATCTGAGGCTTTTGAGCATCTTGAACTGCACTGTGACGTTTGCTTTCCTGCTTTTGTCTTACTTTTTTCCAATGTAACTCTTTTAATTATGTTGAAATTTGTTTTTTTATATTGCTATAGGTTCCTTTTACACTTTGCTTCAATGTTTTTAATGTTTTATTTAAGCCTCGACTAAAATTAAAAACCAAAAAACCCAAATGATGCACAGCTGCACAGTTAAGTCATAGCTCTCTGTGGGTTCAGTACTGCAAGTGACCCTTTCTCACATTACACAGTCATTTGACTTATTGTTGATGGAAAAATATTGACTACGAGTAAAAGGGATAGCCTTAAATCTTGTAAAATTTACACACAGATAATTAAACATTCACAAATCATCACATTAAGGTGGTTTCATGGCAGTGACCCAATCTCGTCTTTTTGCATCTTGCTTTGCTGCCAGTCTGTCCATTGTTAACCAGCTCCATTCATTGTTCTCTCTTTGACCTGCAGTCCCCAGTGTGCTCATCAACTGACCTCCACCCATCTGCACACCTGATCCCAAACGCCTTTTCAGCTCCTCAGTGTATGTACCTGCCCATCCAGCTGAAAGGATACAGCTTTTTCTACCTTGTCATACCAGGCAAACACAGAGCAGATTTGACTTGTTTTACATGCACTTTGAGGGGGTCACTGGATATTAGTGGTAACCTCCAGGCCTGAGTAACAAAACCAACACACAGGTTCCAAAAACTGCAGTTCCTGGAATGGCCACTTTAGGCTGGCTTTAAAAGTGAATCAATCCCTATAGACCACTGTATTAAAAAGTCCAACTTTACTGCAGGAATAAACATGCTTATATCTTGGGACAGGAAATAGTTTTGGTCTCTGTGTTGAAGTTGCCCATTCATTACAAATGTAAAGGGGTTGAATTTGTATATACCTCACCAGTATAAATTATATTATTAGGGCGTGACGTTACACATAATTAAAGCAGCAGCAGCTTTGAGCGACAGGTGGGCACCTTCACAAGACAGTCCACCTTAGCTCCACTCATGCTCCACATCTTTGCTCATTCTGGGGGTAAATCAGGAGGAGTTATACTGCCAAAACAGCAACGGCTGGAGCCACCGCACTGAATGTCAAAAGAACTGTTCAGAAAACCTACAAGTGACATCAAGAGGGATTCATCCATCTTTACAGTCTGTGGTCGGACATCTATAATGAAATTTTGACATATTCAGGTCAGTTCCTGCTTTGATTTCCCACAATTCAGCATGAAGTCAGCACAGGTCAGTGGGCTTGCAAAGGAGTTGTTGTGTGCACAGAATCGATGGAGACCAGGTCAGTTGCTCCTAAAATTGATTCACTCATCTTGTTTAGATAGAACTTTATTTGAATCTTACCTTATTACATCCATGGGACATACCTGTAAGAGGCAGCAATGTGCAGCAAGGTTTCTAGTCTGAAGAAAATCCATATGCAGAATTTGAAGCTTTTTGTGTAGATTGAAAGTACAGCTAAACACAGGTTGTAGGATTACCAACCCACATGCAATGTGAGCTGACACAGCATACACAATTAATAAAAAAAAGGCACAGTGTCTGCATGGCTTGGTTGCTATGGATAGTTACCCAACTGTCACCCAACCTGATTCTTTTCAATGACCTAGTAAACTTGAGTCCACACTTTGTTAGATCAAAGCAGTTTCTCCTCCAAAGTTAACCCTGATTTTATCCTGCATTACAAATATGATGATTCAGATTCACAAATGATTTAACTGAAGCTTTTTTTAATAGATTTATTTGATAAGGTTTAAATTGTGACATATTAAAGATTTTTTTTTGTATAAGTCTTTTACTTTGAAATGTTGGGATAGCAGCATAAAGACAGGAAACCAGTTTTATTAATATCATCCTCATGACGTGAAGTTACAACAGCAATAACATAGCAAAAGATGATAAAAGTGGTGCTGTAGATGCACTCATACACATAGATATGTATCATTATTATTACGATAAGCATTATTTCAACACTTATTCATATTTGAGTTACAATCAACAGTCAGTTTCATGAAGAGTTGAAGAAGCAGATGTTGAGTCTAACGCATAGTGTGGATTGTTGGGCCAATTATTGACGGGGTAAAGAGACTCATAAATTCCCATGTTATCAGCTTGGAAGTATTTACCACACACAAACACACACTTGAATCAGCATGTGTCATTGTGTGTTTACAGCTGCGACTGCTATGAGGCCCTGTCACCTTTCTATCCAGGCCTAATGCTCTCCTTACCAGAACTACCGAAAGACTGATGATGGTGTCGATAAGTGAGTTATTACGTACGGCAATTTGCTGAAAGAGAAGAAAAAGAAGGAAAGCGGCCACTGAAGAGGGAATAAATCAAAATACCGTCCTCCTCCTCCTCTCCTGACGGGGCCTCGCTCTCTGTGTCCATGGAGGGACGGAGCAGTATGGAGGTGGGAAACGCTGGGATGCAGGACGGATGGATGGCTTGTTAAGAGGGCGGTGAGGTATTACTTTAAAAGTTTCTCTCCACCCCCGTCGGAAGTCAGCGGGACAGGCAGCCGACAGCTTTTCCAGAGGATGGGAAAGCTGGAGGCTGGGATTACTGCTCATTTGGAGAAGGCACTTAGTGAAGCCAGAGCTGTGGCTGAGATTTAGTGTCTGAAACCTTAATGTGTATTTATCCAATATTTTAGAACTCATACCAGTGAATTTTCCACATCTCAGCCCTGTGTTGTCCTTGAAAATTGATTGTAAAAGCTGTCCCACTGTCTTAAAGTATCACTTTCTTTATACTCTTTACCAGCTAATTCCAGCTCAGTAACAACTATCAAACACAGGGCTGCAGCATTTCATCAGTTGGACATATTCGGGATGTCTTTTATATATCTTTCTCCTAAATTTACCCTGACATATTTGATAGCTTTGGAAACTTGACTTTAAATTAAAGTTCTGATGTTTGGCTCTTCAACATAAGTTTGTAATGACTGGCCCATCTGTGTGGGTCAGTGAGGTTTAAGAGGCTCTCCTGGTGGTGCTTTCAAGGGTTTGTGAAATTGTGCTTTAATAGTTTTGTTTTTTTTACTCTCAAACACCAGATGAAGAGTTTCCTTAGATGCACGTACAAGGAACATTTCAAAATTTTGTTTTTACTTTATACCAAAATTAAATAAAGACGGTGAAAGACAGAAGACATCAATCTGAAATCAAAAAATGGTTGGTTAACCAACTAAGAACAGCAAGGAAATTAGTTAATTGGAATGGCAGACATTGCAGAGATGGAGGTGGGATGAAATGGAGTAGAGTACAAGGGGATGAGCACACTGACGTTATGTCAGGAGGGTTATGAGCTCAGGGACTTCATGGCTTCTCATCTTCATCGCCCCCCTGTAATGAAAGGGAAGGACAAGAGGAAAAAGAAAAAGGGTTTTGGGAGTTACAGTTAAGAACTGACAAACCCGAAATGGAAATATTTAAATACACAAGAGGCACAAGATATTAGATGAGACCTGATCTTTATTCACTTAAGAAATTAAGTATCTGGTAGGATTATTTTTAATGACCTAGAATCAGCCTTTTGGGTGTGGAATATGAGTGTGAGCTACAGTAGAACAGGATTACATTTGTAGCTTTCTAGCTCACTTAAAGGAATAGTTCAAGTAACATTTGGGGAAATACACATTCATATTATTTGTCATTACTGAGCTTTATGAAGCTGGAGCTTGGAGATGATCATCCTTTAGATTAACAACTGGAGGCACTTGGGACTAGCCAACCCACCACTGTCCTTATAAAAAGAAATATGCAATGTAAATGTTGAAAAGGACAGTTTCTTTTTGACAAACAACAGTTCAGTGACAATAATTTCTGTGATAAACTCAACTAATTTTCTCTCATCTCTTGCTTCATATGTAGTGTACAGACATTAGAGTGGTATCAACCTTTTCATCTAACTCTTTGCAAAAGAAAGCCAGTTGTTAGGGTTTGCACAATTTAGAGTCATTGGGCCCCGAAATATCTCCTTTTAACACACACAAGAACAAAAGGACAATGAAAAATGCTAATCTGAGGCATAATATAATGAGTGACATAGTGAAGGTGGCAGATTGGTTCAGAGGAGCCCAAAAAACCTGAAACTCAACCGACCCCAAAAGCAAAATTCTGTTTTCACTTAAATTCCCATTTACCTCTGGGAGGTCAAAGGTCAGGTAGAGTCAGTCGGACTTCGTTGCTTGACTCAAGAACTGACAGAGGACGTTCGATAACACGATGTTAACCCCAGAAGGTCAGTTCTGTAGGTCAGATGTTTCAGTTCCAGCTGCTGACAGCAGAAGAGGACACGGCAATTTAATATATCCCACACATAATGTGATTCCTTCTCTCACATTTCAAAGCTAAGCATCCTGAATCTGGCAACAACCCCACTGCTAATGAAACAAGCCCTATACACAAATTTGTGTGCGTTGCGAGAGAAGAGGGACTGTGTGTTTAAAGTTACTCTGTGCTGGGACAATTACTCAGCTTCGGGATGAATGAGGTCTGTGGAGGAGTGTTTTTTTTTTCTTTTTGCACGAGAATGGACTGGAAGAGCAAGTGGAGGGGACAGAGAGGAGGAGCAGTGGGACGTGGGCAAGTGATTCTCCAGATGAGATCTAATATGTGAGACGATGCATCCTAAAGAGACGTTTTCTCATGGGCCTACCCCATGAATACAAATTCACCCCGCCACCCGCTCTGCGCTGGAAGGACAGATGCACCTTGCTTCAACCCATAGTGGAGAAGTACAGCCTGCTTTTTCCTTTTTTTTCTCTACCCCAACGTTTACTTCCATCCAATCACAAAACTCAACCGTGGTGACTTCATGGCAGCTCGTATGAGTCATCCATTCATACCTTTGTCTTGTAACTGAATCTGGTTGCTCTTATTCAGTGTCATGGGGCCTCGTATTTATAATGAGGGACCGATTGACTGCAAGCGTGTTGGCCGAAAAGTAAAATGCTGCCAACGAAACGCAGCAGGTGAGTTTGTTAAAGGAGGAACTGTGGAAATTGTGCTTGTGTGTGCTGACCTCAGGGGGTTATCTCGACCAGGTTGTGTGCATGTGTGTGTTATAAAAGTGTGTTTCTTGTGTGTGTCTGTTTGTGTGTGACGGAGATAACAGCCTGTAAATGTACTGAGGTCGGACTTAGTGACATCAGTGTTTGAGAAGATCTGAGTGGACAGGAAAGTCAATTAGAGTTAAACTAAATTTACCAGCTGGACACTTAATATAAAGGAAAAAGTGTGTCTGTCTGTGTGTGTGAGAGAGAGAGAGAGAGAGAGAGAGAGAGAGAAGGAGAGAGAGCAAGAAAGAGAGAGAGAGAGGAAAGGGGGAGGAGATACAAAAGGGAGGAACGGAGAGAGACATAGTAAGGAGGTTTAGGAACAAGAGGGAGTTGTTGCCGGTGATACAGTACAGACAGACAACTCATTTTCCTCCTGCAGCTTCCAGCGGCTCTACCAGCCTGTTTTAAACAACCGGTGGTGGAAGTGCAGGCGACAGAGAAAAGGGAGTTGCCTACTAGCAGAGGTCAGGCAGGCAGGCAGGCAGGCAGGCAGGCAGAGGGGAAGCCGGTGGATGTTTTTGAGAGTTTGCTTATCTGACACTGACAACAGGATGAGAAGCTGAGTGAAGGGAGCAGAGAGGGGAGGAAAACATGGAGCAAGCAGCCTTACCTACACTCAGTTCACATAGGAGACATAAGAGAGACATGCACTTGCTGCTTTGAGAGAGGTGAAAACAGAGAGAAAGAGAGAGGTAAACAGTCCACTTTGTCCACTCTGTCCAAAGGAGCGAGAGCGAGAGCCGAGGGATCGTAACACTGGAGCTCAAGGATAAACCATGGACACTGCATACATCCCACCACACCTGGACGTGAGTACTACATCCCTATCCCTCTCTTTCTCTCTCTCTCTCACACACACGTATACACACATCTGTCTGTCAAGCCACAGGCCACAGGAACTGCGCTGCTGAAACCATTAGTCACTCTGGGGAAAATCACACACACACACACACACACACACACACACTCATGCACATGCATACACTCCTGGCACACTGCATTGCTCAATCAAAATCTTGTCCGGTAAGCAACTTGTCCGAGAATAATGTGCCCATTATGAGTTCAAAGAGCATAACGTAACTCACCAGCGCTGCAACATGCACAGTATGAATTGGCCCTCAGTGTTGACGCTCAGCAGCTTTAATGTGAAAAGCAGAGGTGTGTTTTTGTTCTGTATTTCACATCGGTGTGGCTGTCAGACACACAACGAGAGCAGTCTCTGAGCTTTCAGCAGTCATGCCTTAGATATGTCAGTGTTTCCACTGATGCTATTGCAGGGCTGCGCCTCAGCGGGGCCTCCTGTTAACCACAATGCACTTGTGACACGGAGACCTGCGAGCATCACAGGCCAAAGAGAAGAGGATGAAAGAGATGAGTTGTGAATACTTGACGGCCTGCTGATGCTCTGTTCACACAAGTGAGATTAAAGCATAAAACATAGTCGTGTGAGTGTTTGAGGATGTGATACTTTTTGCAGAAGCTGTGGGTCCACACCACTACTAAATGTCTGCACACACTGAAGTGGTGTTTGCACGTGTGTTTGTGCGCGCATGTGTGTGTGTGCATCTAAATCTATTTCCAACTTGCCCCACAGTTTCACAAGCCAGTTCTTTCACACTTATACATATTGGCATGTATTTATGCGTATATGCTCACTCTAACTGCCATGTGTTTAAATCCGGTAGTGCTTGTAGCATGGACGCATGTTAAAGTCCATGTGTGTGTGTGTGTGTGTGTGTGTGTGTGTTTGACGTGTGGGTCATTAGCCAGCTAATCAGTCCAGCTGCGATGAATTAGAGTTCTGTTCTAATGGAGTCCAATAAAACCACACAGCAGCCTACCTGGAATATTGTTCTAATGATTTCATCTGTTACGCCTCAGAAAGCAGAACCACAACTGCCATCGCAACTGTTTTGGACATTTTTCACCCTCCACCCACCCCCCATTATATATTAATGCCATGGCTCAAAGTCGTGCATTAATGACTAGTTAAGCATGTGGAGTATGGTGTAGTCATAACTTCACAGTTAATTATACTTGACTACAGTGTGCACGCTCACTTTATAGGGCGAGGGCCGCTCTGGAAATAAAGAGCGGCGGCAAATGCAGAAGTATCCACACAAGTGTTCTCAGGTGTGTATGTGGACACTGTACATCATATTCAGGGCTCCTGAGGCCGCCTGACATGACATATTCTGAAGTATTTGAGTAATCTCAGAGAGCAGAATGAACCCTGTGGCAAGTACACTGCACATATCATGTTCTGAAAGAATGAGCATAGAAAAATGAGAGCTGGAAAGAGGTGGGGGGGGGGGAATCAGGGAGAGTGAGAGGAGGAATTTGGGAAAAGAAACACGGGAAGAACAACAGGAAGGGAAAGTTGAGGGACCAGGCGTAACATGAAGACAGCGGCGGTGGATAAATCAGCCGGCTGCTGTGACACTCCGGCCCCCTGGCCCGGCAACAGTCTGCCGCACTCTTCCGCAAAAACACCATTCATTTGAGAGCAACATTAATACGGGGAGAAGGAAAGGCAGAGAGAGGGTGATAGGTTGAATGGGAAGGTGATGCAGAAAGGCTCAAAACCTTGGTATTTTGAACATAAAGAAAGGAAAAATGTGAAAGAGAGGGACTTGGAGAGTTGAGAAAAGAGAAAGCAGCTATTCACGGCACTGTATAACATCACAAAGCACAAAGCAAAAGGACAAAGTTCAAGGAATGCAAAGAGGAAGGAGGAAGGGGAAAGGGAGCAGAGTTTGAAATAAACAGATAAAAAGAGAGGCAGCAAGAGCAACGGACGCCAGAGGTTTTAATCAGTGAGTTCAGAAAGGCACGGGACACTCGTCTGCCGCACGCCAGGGTCACGCTACTGTCTACTCGGGAGGTCAGGTCACATCTAATATGTCTAATAGGCTGAGCTGCATGCATGCACACAGGGAAAGGATGCCCAAACACTGCTGCTGAACTCCAAACCTTCATCTCACCTTATCTCTGACCCATTCATCATACAGCTATCTCCTCCTTGAGCATTTTCATTAGTCCACGTTTGAGCCGGATTCATGCAGGAGAGGAAAAGAATAAAAAAAAGTCAGAGATAAAAAAAAAAGGAGGAACCGGTGGGTGTAGTCGTAAAAATGTCAGTTTTTCTGGCCAACTGGAATGAGTCAACATCAAAGTGGGTGGCACTCTGATGCACATGGCACATGAAGATGCTAAATAAGGCCTGGATTGTCTTTACCTGGTTTAAATTAGATAGAACTAGTCATAACACTGACACCTAAGGAGAGGAGAGAGGCTGCACAAGTTTTGTAGGGCAAGCCATGCACTGGGCTGCAGCCTCTTTCCCGGCATGTTCCTCTTCATCGCCCAGGCTGCGACCCACCCTTCTATGTGACAACTGAACCTTTGTACCTCAGAGTCACCTGGGTGGTTTTGTAGGTGAGGAAAGTACAAGAGACATGTGGTGTTGTTGTCCTTAATCTGCTTTACAAGCCTCCACAATATATGGGAGAGGCTGTCCAGCAGAGTGTCTAATCTGTAATTGTCTTCTGCTGCGTTGCCTCAGGTGAAACAACCCCTGGGTGGGGCTGCAAGAGTTTAATGGATAGCCAGCAAAGGTCCCACGCTCAGAGGTGGCTTATTTTCCCAGGCCTGCCCTTTGACCCGCACGCCATACGGACAACGCATAATCGCACACGCATAAAAATATACACACCTTCACACCTGTGACCTCCCTTTAACCTGTTTTCTGACAGCGTGGTGAGATTGTCAGTCATTACAGCGTCATTATGTGTTTACTCAGTCATAAACACCTCCGTTATCTCGCTGCTGAGGCCCTAATCGATTCTCTGTCCCTTAGGGAGATGAGATAAAGAGATAGAGGTGAGAGTGAGAGAGATATGTGAGCTCTCGAACCAGAAAAGAGATAACACCAAACCTAAAGTGTTCTGATTGACAGCACTTTCTTTCAAAAAAGGGTATTTGTCCAGTCAACCAGAGCGACAATGGCACACGGTTCTATTGTACTCTATTGTGTGAGTTCATTTGCAGTTCAGGCTGTCTTGCATCAACCTGGTCAACAGGTTTCACGCCTTTGTACTGACCCTTTAATGCCTCTTCAGGTCAACATGGCCGTTACCTTGCTGGTTTCTAATTACTCACTCGGTTATTAACACCTGCACTACAGAGGTGCAGGGTGTTAGCTGGGTTTAAGTGGTAACTGTGTGATCCCTGTCTGTGTTCGTGTTCCCGCGCTGAGAGTAAAGAGAGATAAGCTGATGGCTTGTTTTGAGTCAGCTCAAAGGGGCTTAACCCTCTCAGCACCCTCCGATTTAGCTCATACAGCACTGTTGTGGCATCTGGATGGTTTTGGTCCTGAATGGAGCAGAGGTTTGTGCGGAAGTGAGAAATGGGAAGACCTATAAAAAAAAGTACAAAAATTTAACTTTAACAAATTGCACATCAGATAACATCAGCACTTGTTTTGTCCATATTCTTATAGAGGAGCAGCTAAAATAGAAGTCTATAATCAATAATGACCAAAATTGCTGCAGTTTAATCTTTTGGAGATCTAAATATAGACTTAAGGGTTTCCTAACAACCAAGATTCAACAGATTATATCGACTCATCAAAGTGACACAACTGCTGTGTTATCTGAGCCTTTTTATATATCGGTATCACTGTAAGCAGCATTTAATCAGACTTGCATGCTCTATTAAATTGAATTATTTGAAACTAAGAAAAGCCATGAATGTACATGTAATGAAAGGGTTAATTTAATTAGGCCTTAAATACATAAAATAGATCTGTCATCTTTACTCACTCACACAGACAAAGTTATGGAAACCTACAGACTGCTTTATTCTCCAGTGGTTTGAAAAGGAAGAGAGAAGAGAAAAAGAACCTCTAAAACTCCATAACATGTCACTGGAGTCCACTGCCTTTGATTAATACTGGATGTTTTTGGTACACAGCACTGTGATCTCTTTTACACACAAACACGCAGCATGATTAAATTACAGATAGAGACCGCCTAATTACTGCTGCTTAGGTGTCCTGTAAGATATATGGGCCTTGGGGGTTCGAGACTTACCATAAATTAACAAAGAAAAAACAAAGTGGCGCTGTTTCTACGGCGAGGAGTAACAAGAAAACAACTTCGTATGGATATGTGGACAGTAAATTTCTTGAACATATGCCACATGAAGGCTGAAGACTAATGAGAAACTAGTGTGTCCAGGAAGGAGAAGACATAAGCATGATATACAGAGTCCAGGAGCATCTTGTAGCGGCTATCTCTTTTGCAGATTTTTCAACCAATACTTTATATACTGTCATTATGTCATGTGATTTACTTTCTTTTAATATAAAACGCAAATTGTGCTAAATTTAAAGGGTACAGAAACTGCCTTGATGTTTAGGTTGCTTCTATTTTTTGTCCTTCCTCTCTTCCTGTCTTCCTCCTCTTCTCACCACATCATCTTCTTAAATCCCTCCAGGTCCACCATGTTCCCTGCTAACCTCCTGCTCCTCATGGTCCTGCTGCTACCTCAAGCCTCGTCTGGTCGCCAGGGCGGAGACACCAAAGAGATTGATCATGGCAGGGTGTCCCCGACGCCATCATCCTTGTCAGCACTGCCGTCGCTCCTGGATCCCACTCTGGCTCAGGCCATCCAGACTCTCCTGTTGAGCCGGCTGGGCCTGCAGTCTCAGCCCGACCCACGTCCTGGAGTGCCGGTGCCCCGGTACCTCCTGGATCTTTACCGCTTCCACCAGCAGCAGTACCATCTAGTGGAGGACCCTTCGTTTAATTTCCCCAGCCAGCACATTCAGCAGGCCAACACTGTACGCAGCTTTCACCACAGCGGTAAGCTTTCCCACTCACCAAATTCTTTCTGTCAATTAAAATATCTTCATTTTAAATGTTTTAGGTGAACTCTGCCTGTGAATATTTGTTTTAGCGAGGCTGTTTATGCATTCTCTTGACTTCTTTTAGCAGATTCTGTTCATGACAGGAGCAGATGTTTGCTGTGACTCATCTTTTGGCAATCTGAGCTCTAAATAGGATCTATTACTCTTAGATAAGATGAGTAAATCCTAAAGTCATCTTTGAAAACATGTGTGAAAGCATGCTTAGATTTCTCCCACTGTCTTGGACTCTGGACGCTTTCTTTTGCCCTTCTGATGATGTGTAGAATAACAAAAACTTCATAAATTTATTGCCTGTGTAGTTCAGGGTTTTATTATCATCAACACGTTAATGAGCTAAGACTGCAGACACCTGTTTGTTTGCTCTCAACCGAGAAAGTGGCACCTGAACACACCTGGAGTGCTTTAATCTAATCAGGAGAGTCACATCAGGGATCTCAAAGGCTGTTCCTGAAGCAGCAGAAAGCGGATTCACAACAGCTTCCCACTACAAGAACTGCCAGCAAGAAAGTTAATGACGCAGAGGCTGATTTTGGTTAATATTATACTTGAGAGGTGGAAATTCACAAGGAAATTTGCAATTTGTCAAAAACCATGGCTAACATACATGAGGTCTTGGAGAGCATGGCTTTGCAGCAGTTGCCTAGTTGGTAATCCAGTCTTGATTCCTATACAATAAAAAACAATGTACAAACACAAAACAGGAAAACAACGCGCCTTTCCCCCCCCCAAAGTAACATTATCAGTATGTCTAGATACAAACAAATGCTAATGTGGTTCATTTTAGTTGGGAAGCTCAGTATCTGCTACCAAATGGTGAAAACTGACCTATGCCATAGTCATAGATCCCCTTCAAGCATGTTGGAAGATGTAAAAAAAAAACAAAAAAAAAAACAATGCTTTATGTAAAAAATTGTGTCTGATATAGATTTTCATTTCAGAAAGCTCAATTACCTGGTTAGAACAACATTGATTCCTCTCAATAAAAAATCTGTGACTATCCAAAATATTAGTAAGATGTCACTAAAAGCAATTTCTGCTTCAAGTTTCCACATCACTTCTCTGTAAGCTATAAAACTGACTAAGATTGGCTTCTAGACTAATTGTAATGCCAAACATAGATATGCTTTAACTCAGATTTTACGTGAGCTCACAGAAACTTTCTACTTTGAGCAGAACAATTGGAAATCAGCCTTGTAATGTCAGACTCTGAACATAGATCATTCTGTGTAGTGAAGGTCAAACATCTAAGAGAAGAAGCTTTTACCAAAACCCATTTTTCAGTGGAGGCGGACATGGAGTTATGTGCTGATATTGCAAGACAGTTTGACAACGTTCCAGTTTTTGACATCATTCAAGAAAGAAGTGGAAAATGACAAATGCATGTATTTTCAGTCAAAAAAAAGCCCAAGTCTAAACCACACTAAACTCCCATATACCCTTGTCTCTCTTCCTCTTAGAGCCTCTTGGAGACAGTCCAATAGCAGAGGATCATACCAGAGTGCACATCTCCTTCAATATCTCCTCCATCCCTCAGGATGAGAGGGTGCTCTCCGCCGAGCTTCGCCTACTCCGCAGTGGCAGAGCCTCACTGGGCCCCGGGCCCCACAGACTGAACCTATACCTCTCTGAGCACCATGAGGAACCTGGGCCCACTCTGCTGGAGACAAGGTTACTCCCCATGGGCCTCCATAGTCATAAACCAAGTGGTTTCTGGGAGGCGTTCAGCCTAAATGCAGAGCTCCTCCATAAGGCCCACACTGGGACTGGCAGTCTGGGCTTCCTCCTGGAGGTTAAACCTGAAAACAGCACCACCTCACTTCCAGACAAGAGCCTCTTTTCTGCTGCAGGTGAGGCAGAGAAAAAAAAAGAGGGACACCTGAGGCTATGCAGGTCTGTGGGGCAGGACGATCACAGCTGGGCCCAGGAGAGACCCCTCCTGGTGACGTATAGTCATGATGGTCGTGGAGAGCCTTTAGTCAAACATGGCAGGAGAACACCTGGTAATGGCCAGAGGATGAGAGGGAGGAAAGGGACTAAAGGGAGGGCCAGGAACAGCAGCAAGAGCCGCAACAGAGACCAAGACTGGGGGAAGGTCAAAAAAATCGAGTATACTGGCTGGGGGGGTGATAAAAGCGGGGTCAGCTGGAGCGACCGTGGAAGGGTGAAAAGAAACGGTGGTCGTGCTGCGAAACTGAAACGTCTTTCCCGCAACAGATGCCGCCGTCATCCTCTTTATGTAGACTTCAACGATGTGGGCTGGCACAAGTGGATCATTGCACCCAGTGGCTACGACGCCTTCTTCTGCCTGGGAGAGTGTCGCTTCCCTCTGGCCGACCACATGAACTCCTCCAGCCACGCCATGGTGCAAACTCTGGTGAACTCTGTGAATGGAGCAGTGCCCCGGGCCTGCTGTGTCCCCACCTCCCTCAGCCCCATCGCCCTGCTCTACCTGGACCCTCAAGACCGAGTGGTGCTGAAGAACTACCAGGACATGGTGGTGGAGGGCTGTGGCTGTCGGTAGTGGGCTGGAGAACTCGGACCAAGAGACACTCACGCAAGGACGGAGGAGCATCAAGGGAATAGGAAAAAAAGAGAAGGCAGATGGCGGGAAGAAGAAACTGTAGCAGCCAGATGATGGAGACAAATGTAGCAGCATGAGAAGGATGAGGGGAAAGAAGGGAGATAAGGGAATGGATATAGCAGCTAAATCACATTATCAGGGGCAAGAAAAGAGGTCAGACATAGAAAGAAAAGAAAAAGAGAAAAAGAAACAAACAGGATAAATGAGTAGATAATAAGGCAGAGGAAGAAGTGTGAGCAGAAATATGGTCGACAAAGATAAACTGCCAGAAATTACTTTCACTTTCTCCCCCCATTTAGTGATGATGCAGCCGCGTACGTCATCAGGCTGCTTGTTCTCTCACGAGAAACCAGCGCTTTACCATCAGATGCTTTGATTTCAGGGAGGTATTCATGTTTGCCACCCATCCAGCTCTAACAAAGTTGTCTGACAGGCACACGTGCTTCAGCTTTTTTTTTTGGAAGGCAGCTGAAATGGTAAGCATTCAGAGTAGTCAGTTGAGGGCGTACCTGGAGCAGTGTTTACACAATTCTGTGTCTTTCTGACGGACTCACTGATGATTGACAACGTAACCAATACGGCGATGGCACCAGCACGGCATCTAAACTCTGTGTGACAGTGTTGTTTCTGCAGTATTTTGAAACCGAGAGGTAGGGTTCATCTGTTTTTATGAAAGCTAATATAATGACAGACTTGTCCCTTACCAGCACCCTTACATCACATGCTATTTAAAAAAAACACAACAATAATGCTGAGGAACTATTATGCTATTATTTGAATGTACTACTATCACTATTATTTAAAGAAAAGAGAGACTTCTTTTGTAAATTTCTTTTGCAGACGTCAAGAAAATCCATGTGATGGTTGTCTTGTGATTATACATAATTCCACTGAATGGCGATTCTAACTTAAAAAGACACATTATGTATTTAAATAGCAGCAATATGGTGTATTTAATCTTGAGAATATTTAAGATACCTGCACTCAACAGAGCATACAGCAAACTGAAAGCCTGCCGTCCACATGAAGTAAGTTATGGTAGCTTTACGTCCATACAAGTGTTCAGTGTATTGAATTAACAGTCTGTGTTACTTCCCACCTTCTCATTCCACACGTTTCGGTGTACAACACATGATAGCAGACGCAAGTGGTGTTGCCTTTACAGAAGCTCAACTAACAAGTCAATTGAAAGCTCTATGTATTGTAGCTACTGAAGTGTGTAACAACAAACGTCTTTGCTAGTTGTGTCTGCATGTGTCAAGAAAAAAAAAAGGAAGACTGATATTAAAACTGGGACTTTAGTGCCTTTCAAACAGGGGCTTTAACAGTGTTCTCTGCTGAGCTTAGTAATTGTTTTTCAGTGTTGCATTTTTTCTCTCTAAATGGAAACATTAAAGCAACAGCTTGTAAAATGTTTGACAATATACCTCTAATAAACAGAGCAAACAGCACACCTGTCGAGTGACTCTTCTTTTCATTTTGCCCAGACTAGAGGGGACTTATTGCCACATTTAGAAAAGAAAAACAGAACCCAAAAGTCCCCAGGAGACCAAAGATCTACATGACATACTGCAGCTAAGGAGGTGGCATCAAAATCTTACAGTACATACATGCTCCTGACCCCAGATGTCCCTGATGTCAGCAGACAGAAAAAGGGGGAAAAAGGCAGAGGAGAGAGAGTTTGCACACTGGGTCATCATCAATCTAGGGGTCAAATCAACTCAACAGATATGTTGAGTTTGTATGTTTGACAAAAGAACACTGTCCTCTCACAGTACACCCATATAAAGCAATGCAGAATTGAGAATGCATTCCTTTCATATTTAGCCTTCCTTTCCAGTTGAGAAAATGACATTTTTCTCTCCTCCATAGCATCACTATTTCCTAATTGTTAAGTTTTTGGACAACAGAAATAGAAAAGTGTTTTTATAACAACAACTGTATTGTGAAACTGGTTGCATTGAAATAATACAGGAGACCATGGAGAGCAGGAGGAACAGAGGTGGAACAGGCTGTTACCAAGAAGCACCGGGAACTGCACTTCCTCAAATGGTCACTTGAGGCAGACTCGAAAATTGAGTCCATCCCCACAGACTCTCAGGAAAGAATGCACAAGTTTACATCAGAAATAAACATGTTTACATCCAGATACAATAAACAGTGTTGGTCTCTTTTGCTAATTTATGTCTCAAGGCAACTGTACAGGGGTGGATTTTTATATAACTCACCCAGTTAAATTGTATTAAGGGTTAAAGTTATACATAATCAGAGTGTGGCCATTTTGAGTGACAGGTGGGTGCAGTCATAGGACAGTCTATGGACATTTGTTTGGCCCTCCTTAGCTCTACCTCTCTGCTAGTTGTTGGATTATTCAGTAGTTAGGTTGACTCATTCACTGCTAAGATAGCCCCACACTGAGCTTAAAAACCACTGTTCAGGAAACTATATGTGACGTCCAACACAGTTCATTAATTTTATACACAGTCAGTGGTGCAGTCACAGGTGGGGCTTGTGTGGGAGCAAAGAAATAAGGTAACTTCCTGCATGTCCCGTGCTTTTGTAGTCATTATGCATTTTAACCATTGCTCCAGGTGATGATGCAGCACACATGTTGTCCTTAATCTGCATTTATATTGATTTTTCTCAGACGCTGTCCCAACTATGAAGCAATAACTTGGTCAGTTGGGCTGTCTGGCTCACTCCTGAGCAGATGCTGGTTGTGGTCTGTTTTGAGAAGAAGAGGAATATTTAACCACTATGAGTTGGCTTAGACATTTCACTGGGGACAGAGTTGCTTCAGAATCAACAAAATGTAGATGCAATATTGTTTTCACGTGAAAACACTCTTTCCTCTTTGCTATGTAAAAGCTTAGTAAAGCCCACGGGCTACTGCACAGTGAGGGCAGGGTGTAGCTTGATTTCACAGCTAAGGCCCAAGTGTGAATTATGTTTATATGAAATAGGGCTCAGACAGTGGTGGCGTATGAGCCCAATACCATTCAGCAAAGTGGAGAACAGAGATGTTTCGGGAAACATCCCAATGTAAGCAGTCAGACGAAAAAAAAATCTAACCTCTTATACTCTTACCTCTCTGATATTTTCTGCTAGTACATTCAGAGGCCAATGCTTTTTTGAAGAGCTGCGTTTGTGAACTGCACTGGAGTCAGCAGGAGGGGATCAGGGATGGATGATGGATGTATCAAGCGCACCAGGGACACCAGACACCGGACACCAGGGCTCACATCCAGACTCCTGTCTGTGGTTAGGATTTGGCAACAGCATAACTTCGGTTAAGGTTACGGATAAATTGTGGTTTTGGTTCAAGTAATTGCAAACATTTTCTGTCTTAAAACAGACCACAGTCTTTCCCTAAAACCCCAACAAAGGTAAACGATGGTGTAATTGCAACAAGTTGTTTTCACTGCAAGATTGGACATTTTGACATCAAAATGAACATGAATATGAAGTGAAAACATCATCTGGTTGCAATAACATTTGCTATAAAGCATATTTGCTTTTGCAAGTTACTTGGACAGAATCATAATTTCTTTGACACAGAGTTGCATTTTTACAAGTTCACACTGAAAGGAGATTTGCAGCTGTTTTGTGTGGCTATCCTGTTAAAATAATTCTGAAGTTATACAGTAACTTCAAAAACAGCTTTGTGTTTTCGGGTCAGTTTTACCGATGGGAATAAACTTTCAGCACTATTAGAAAAGTTTAGTTACTAATTTTGTTCTTTATCCCGACTCCTTCTTAAGAATGGCCATTCAGTTTGACAGTGATCTGTTAATTTATACACATGTGGACAAAATTGTTGGTACCCTTCCATTAAAGGAAGGAAAACCCACAATGGTCACTGAAACAACTACTGAAAATCAGACACTGCTTTTGAACCGTGGTTCAACAGAATCATTAAAAAAAGTAATGAAACTGGCCTGGACAAAACTTATGGTACCCTTAACTTAATATTCTGTTGCAAAACCTTTTGAGGCAAGCGATTTCTATAACTCTCAATAAGACTTCTGCACCTGTACCATAATTTTTGTCAAGACCAGTTTCATTACTTTGTTTTTTAAAAGGATTCTGTTGAGCCACAACTGAAAAGCAATGTCTGATTTCCATTAGGTTTCAGTAAAAAATATTTTTATTGTTATTACTTTTGTCAGTTTCAAGTTATTTCAGTGACCACTGTGGAACGGAAGGGTACCAACAATTTTGTCCACGTGTGCACATGTACAATTCCACATGGATTCTGTGATCTTGGATGCTGACTGTGTTTACATGTTTTACTTAAGAGGGTCTTGAGTAAATTCATCATTCAGGTGATTTGCTGTTGATGGTAACTTTTCCTCTTTGTGATGATGCATGTTATATTCTTAATCTGTGTATTTTCTTACTTGTAATTGCTCATAAAATGGAAAACACTGTATATTTCACCTCCATGCTGCCTGTTCTGAGACCTGATGCTGCTTTGTCTGCAAAACTCCTCATGTTGATTTAAGAAGCTCCCCTTTAAACTACAATCTGTCTCTGTTTTTCTGAAGCTCAACTCCACAGAGGGGAGAATATACATTTTTTTTTCAAAACATATTCAAAACTATTCACACTTCTCACCCCAATAAGTCCCACAGATGTGTGCCTACATTTGCACATTTAGATCTACAGTAGATTTTCACACCCACAAGATAATGGATGTATTAATAGAGAGTACAGACACCACAAATGAGTGTCCAGATGTCTGTGCTGCACCACTGGTTACTCTGCACCACGTTGCAAATCTGGTGTGAAAAAAGTCCTGCTGCTGTGCTTTTCGGTGGTCACAGTCCACAGAATGCAGCTGCAACTCCCTTTCCTTCCCCTGCATATCTTAGCTCTCAACACCTGTCAGCAGTGCACAGGTAGGCGTGTGGGTGTGACGAGAAAAACAGAGCAAAGAAAGCGAAGGGGGCAGCTAAAGACGTGCACATAAGCTGTGTCGTATGCTATCCGCAGATGGTATGCGCCTCTGCAGGGCTGCAGCAGATAACGCTTTAGGTTAATGCCAGTACATTTCATCTTGTGCGCTGTAACACTTCATCGCTCACTTTGTGGTTCACAGATAACCTCTGGCCTCCTTCCTCCGCGCCCCCGACTCACTTTTTCACCTATGGCCCATCCTTTATTCTACCTCTACCGACTCATCGATCACTTTCATCCTTCAGCATCCCCTTTGCAAGTCGCAGATTATCCAACCGTGCTTTTATCTCACTCTATTTGTCAATCACCTGCTCATCCTTACAATGTTTTTGCTCGCCAGCCTTTTTCTTCTTTCAGCCTGACTCACTGTCTCCTCCTTATTTTTCCAAGTGCTAGATTAGAAACAGGTGTTAAGCGATCCATTTGTCTATATGATGAGGAGGGAGGAATAGCTATCAGTAAGGTGAATTTAGACGCTGATGATTGGATTTTTTAGTACTTTGTCTTCTTGTGATTGTCTAAGGTAGCATGCATGATGGTTATTCCGATTTCTGCTTGATCATCTCTGATTTTTTTTTAAATTACAGCCCAAAAAGTGGATATTTGTGAAATTATTTGTGAATTTTTACCTTGATATAACAAATTATTTTTGTTAATTGCCTCTTAACCCACTTTCAGCACACTTGTTCACATTGAAATTTGAGGCTATGTTTGAATGTCAATATCTCAGAACTGTCACTGTTATTTTTCATCATGCCATTTATTCAGAATCTGCAATATTAGACAAGTAGATCAAATAATCCCTGGATATGGGTGAGTTGAAATATGAAAAAAAAAGAAGTAGGCATGAAAAGTCCCATTTTTGAGCACACTAATTTTAATAATGCAAAAGTCAACTAGTGACTTTTCCTAAATAACTGCTCAGCTATGTAAGATAAAATAGTTTGTTTTTGTAATCAGGTATTTCATATGAAAAGGTGTTCTATATATTTTGTTTTGTACTATTGTGACATGCACCTACATATGGTTTAGAAAACATGACTGGCTCTCTTCTGCATTATCATTTGTTTGGTTAATATATTCTCAAAAATGGGAATTTTAATAACGGCTTCATTTGTTTTTTTCAGATTTTAACTCACCCATAATGAAAAACTATCTAACCTGCTGGCCAACAATTCTGAATCAAGCAATTTAACAAAACAAACAAACATAAAATCGCAGAAAGTGCTTGATATATCACTCTAAATTTTCACAGATACCAACAATAGCTTATGATAAAAAAAAAAAAAGTTTAAAGCAAACCAGAGATGGTCAAGCAGAAGAGCCCTGATGATTAGGGATCGAATAACCCATAAGTTTACTGCGTTCTTGTATTTAAGGGTGAATTCATGCCGTGGATCCAAGAGACAAAGGCAATTCATCACATCTTGACCTCTCCCACCATCAAGGGTTTATGTTGCCTCCATCTCTGGAACACATTTTCTTCTTCTTTCTTCTTACAGGTGCCCTGGTTATGAATCCTTGAGGGTGACGCTGTAGAACACAGAGACAGGATATGACCAGACTTATCTTGTCAGGTGTGTGCAGTTTGTTTGAGGCAGGGCAGCGTCGGCCTTGACCCAGTCAACCTGGAGCAACGCCTTCCCTCAGTCTATAAATCAAGCAGAGGGTCTACAGAGGAGCAGCGGAGGGTTATTCCAAGGGACAAGGCAACACGGACACATGGCCACACTTCTGACCAGGTGTCTGGATTTATCTTTGATATTTGCCAGATAAGCAGGAGGGAGGAGAAAAGCTTCATATTACAGAGAGTTCTTTTCACAAGGAGTCGACATGGCCTTTGAGGGTTATTAGATGATTGCTACCAGAGCGTTATTAACAAAAATAGTGCAGCCACGGCTTTATTATTTTTAGTATTATTGGGGTTTTCCACTATTTCTATAGTAATTTTATTGTTAAAAAGAGTTTCGGAAAATTCTCTTTCCTTGCACAGTAGAATTCAAAACAATTTCTCATCACAATTGAGAATAATATGCACTGTCATGAATGCTGAGTTCATCTGAAACTGATTGATTGTAATCATCTGGGTCTTTTACGTCATAATCTTCAGCTTCAATGTGGTGTCTTCATCTCATCGTCTATCATCAACAGGGTTTTAAGCTCTCTGACTCTTGCACAAAGGGTATTTTGGGAGACATAGTTCACTTTTAATCGCATTTCTACGTAGCCTGAATTTAATCAATGAATCTCAGAGTTTCTATTCAAGTTGTCAAACTCTTGTACTGATGACTCAACCAGGAGAGTTCCACATCCATCCAGGCCAAGGACATCACTGTCTATGACAAAAAAAATTACGGGAACTTTACTTCCGGAGTCAGGAGTGTCCTGAATGGTTCCTCCCACTGTGTAACTGTTTTTAAAAAAAAAATCTCTTGAAAGCCTTCCCTGCAATAACCAGAGAATAATTCTAATAGACAAATACAAATGGTACGGAATGCATTTGACATAAAAAAGTAAAATTTATAAATTTGATTCCAAGAAGTCCAGCTTTAAAAAGGAAAAGACGTAATTTGCATGTACAAATTAGGTAATTGAAAAATTGCCAGAAACAACAATGAGGACATAAAAACTACAGTAAACTGCACAGCAATGGTAAAATGTGCCAGCAAACAGCACTTGAGTTGAACTTTGGAGCACATTCCAGTTATTTGGAATCATATACTAGTAACGGTCGTATACAGGCGCGTGGACCTGGTTCCTGGTTCACTTCAGTTGCAGGCTGATTGTGGACACAGTTGATGAGGACTGGCCTGCCATTCTTCCCACCCACGCTGACAGAGCTGAGGGGAGCCACAGATGGAGGCATTCTGGTTGGTCTCTGGTGTCTTTCTGCGGATTGACAGCCTGCTCACGACCTGCCTGCTTCACAGAAAGTGCTGAATCAACTGTGCAGCCCACCCACTGCACATATCAAACATTTAATGATATGTGTCTAAAGCACAGTTTGGATTTCTATCAGTAGCTTCAACGTTTTGTTATATTTAAATATGACGATTGAATGAAATTTGTGTAATATGAAAATTCATATTTAGACTCAAAAGCTTAGAGATTTTGAAACTCTGTTGTCCTTTTTGGCTTTAATTAATTATTTAATTTTTTTGCATATTGAAACATCAGTTCTTTTTGTGGAACTGTGGTTTTGGTACAGCTACATATAGTGTGTGCATGCAGGTTTTCTAAACAGCAGTAATAAATACAAACCAAGATGACAGTGATATACCAGCAGCACAAGATCCAGGGCATCACTTATACTGCCGGGGTCACAGACCCTTAATGGCTGCGAAAGATTCCCTTTTGGACATCAGAAACAGTTTTCAATCATGCTAACCCCTTAAGTACACTAAATTGCAGTTTGATACATATAGTGTGTCACACAATAAAATGATAGTGTCCCAAATCACTGTAGCAGATGTGGATGTCTCTTCCAGTTGTGCACTGCTGCTGCTGAGTTGGTGGTTTCAGTCTGGAACGCATAAAACAGATAGCAAAGGTTTTGGGTTTCGCCTCCGAGCTTCAAAGACGGACGCATGCTGGAACCGAATGAGCAAAAATAGACCTCTGGGTCGCCGAGTGAAGCAGGTGCAGCACGTCGAAACACCGGGAAGGCAAAACCGGAAGCAGGCGAGTCACGAGCCAGAACACTGACCCCTGAGGTCTGCCGTCTGCTTGTCTGAATGTCTGTCTGTCTTTCTCCAGTTCTGGAGCGATGCAGAGGTTGCATGAGGTCCAGCTGTGCTCCCAAATTCATCCTTGTCAGTCATTTCTAGCTGAAAACGTGTGCAAGGCCCAGATGAAATCTTAATCAAAAGCTGTTTAAACAATCTGAATACCAAGCAGATTTGCTTTCGTCCTCCTCTTCTTTTGCGCATCCGTGTCATCATTTAGTTCTTCTTCTTGTCTCCATCTTCCCTCGTCCGATTCCCTCACAGCCAAAGGATGAAAAATTATGTTTTTACAGGTGTCTCATAATGTGGATGCTGTCTTTGCTCAAATGGAAATAGCATTCATTCCTTTCCTCCTTTCTACTTTCTCTCACTGCCTATGACTTGCTTTCAACACTCAAGGCATGCATTTGGGGAAAACATACTACTGAAGTTCAGCAGAGGATGAGAGGTTTCTACGCTCAGATGCTGAGGACGGAGGCAGATATCTGGACGCTGTGTGGTCTCTTCCTCACAATGTCTACTTCTTAATTCTCCCTTGAAACAGCCAGCTTCAAATGTTATTTCCAGTTCTTTGCAACATAAAGGCCACTCAGCAAAGTCTTCACTGAAATCTGGAAACACAACATTACGATGGAGTCCAACAGGGGAAGAAATATGATTATCAGACAGGTTGTAAACAAGCCCAGCATCCGGCCTCATTATTTAAACATCTTTATTTAAAGGGAAAACTGAAAGTCAACGATACGCATTGGCAAGAATCCCACGCTGTGTTGCAAAATAGAACAAGTGAGCATGTTTGTGCTAATAGGTTTAATACAGTTAATGGAGACATGCAACATTTAGCCCCTTAAAGTACACAGGGGTGACATGTTAAGCTTTTTAATCCACTTTTTCCAGCGTTTTTGACCCCTTAAAACTTCATACATGCAAAAAAAAATAGCCACATGAAATATTCAGGGCTGAAAAACACATTTAGGTTCTGTTGCAAAGATTGCGACTAAATCAATTTTACACTCTCCAGGTGTCGGGGTATAAAGCCAAAGTCTTGTTTTTGAACATCTCTGAACATCAGTATCATGAGATGTGTTACAGTTTCAACAGCATGTCTATGAGTGTGTGTTATGGACATCAAACTGGTACAATTTTGTTATTGAAACTGCAATATATCCCATGATATTGATGCTCAAGGTTGGTTGTAGAACAAAAATGAGACTTTGTTATTAGACTGTGACACTTGGAGTGAATGCCAACAGAGCTTGAATGTGCTTTCCATCCTTGAAGATTTCATGTCTCCTGTATTTGTGACGTTGTGAGGGCCCAAAAATGCTGGAAAAAGAAATTATGAATTAAAAAGCTTGAATTTTCAACCCACTACTATGTACTTTAAAGGTCTGTCACTCAGAAAATATTCATTGTATGAAGGTAAAATCTCGCATAGCTTCTTTAAATGTACTGAAGGTATTGCACAAAAGAAATCTGCTGATTCTGAGGAGGTCAGTTCAAGTGTGAACCAGGAAATCTGTCTGTACACTGCGATGGATGTTTACAGTGTCATTTGTCTGAAACCCTGCTCCAGTATACATTCTGTAGTGCTCACACATGGATTTGTTTAAAACCTTTCTCATTGTGTGGCTGTTTTTAGCCTCATCACACTTCATTTCAACAATGTTTTCATCTTACCAGCTCCCAGCTCTTAATTCTTTGACTACAATGTTCTTGTTACCAACCAAAATTGACGCCTAAATTATAAAAATTAGGTCTCCAAGTTACACAAAATAGAATTCATCTTTTAATTTTTTTTCTCAAACACCCAGGAAACTTTTTTAGTGCAGTCAGAAAAAATCCGCCATTAACTGAAACCATCAGTCAGTCTGCGTCCTCAGTGTCCTCTATCACTCAGATCACAAGGCCCAGAACAGCAGGAAAACTGCGGCGGCGATGAACGCATCCATCACCGATGTTTACCTGCTGATGAGCCAACAGACAAGAAAACAAACAGGGCGACAGGGACGGAACGACTGAAACAGGAGCCTGTGAAGAAAAGGAGGGAGAAATATGAGGAGGAATCAAGTTATGAAGGAAGAGAGGAGCTTGCGAGAGGGAAAGGCAGAAGCTGGTTGACAGCTGTTGGTCTGTTTACTCCGAGGATATCGCTGTTCTCCAGATGTTTAGCAGCACACAGAGGAAAAGGGAGAGAGAGAGGAGAGCAGGAGGCGAAGGAGAGAGTCCGGCAGAAGGATGTGAGTGATTGGAGGTTCGGAAGCAGTTGCCAGGTTGGACTCATCGTGGTGTATTTTATGACTTGCACATTCAAAGTGCTACGTGGTTGGCAACCGGGAGTCAGCAGGAGCATGACCTGGTAACACAGGAAGCAGATAGCAACAAGGAATCACGTCCCCTCGTTTGCTTTTAATTCACTGAGAATATAATGTGAAAATCACAGCATGGATATTAACTGCTAACATAATTGATTTTCACCATGCAGATTAAATATTAATGCTCGATTTTCTTCTAATCTAATCTCTGACCACAGTTCCAGGTTTTGTTGACCTGTGGGGATTTTTGCTGGCAGTTCCCTCTTTGTTTCTTGTCCAGCGCGTCAGGAGGCTTAAACCACAGGATTTGGGTTTGCTGTTAAATTCGGTGTAGCGAGATTAACTCCTGTGAAAGTACATCCGCTGGATCTGAGGGAGCTGTCGGGTGTATTTCAACGCAGTTACTGTCTGACACAAAGCCTCCCTCCTATCAGGCAACAAAAGGGAGGAAGGCAGGAAAAGCAAAGGGGAAAATCGAGGAAGAGAGTGACAAGAGGAGGAAATGAGTTAAAACTCAAAGTGGGGCCTAAAATTTATTAGTTTCACTAACATGAGAGGTCAATGTAGTCTCCTTTCAGCCTGTGTTGGAGCCATATAATACCACTGAAACACATTTTTGGCAGAGCTTAAATAACATTCGAAGTCCGCTGACCAATAGGGTGTCAGAGTGTAAAACAGGAAGGTCATTGAACTTGATGTATTATCAACATGGGTAATATTCTTGAAAAAGGAATGGCAATCCCCCCACTTGCTTCTTTAGTTCTGATTCATCCTTTCTTAAGGGCAGCTTTATGCAAGGTTATTTTTCATTATACTTTTTCTCAGCTTCAGACTCCTTCATTGCAATTGCACATGTGTCTGAGTCTGAAAACAGGGGTTGATAACAGGCACATGAATAACTAGGGCCCATCACCGAGCAGCAGCAGTACATGATGCTCCTGAGATGCATTAACACAGGCTGGAGCCTCTCCAACCTCCCTCCAGAAAAAGTAAAAGGAGGAAAGAAAAAAACTTGAGACGGGGAGAGAGGGGAAAGAAAAAGAGAGAGGAGGGGGAAGGCCTGGCATAAAGATTAGATTAGCACTTTAAAACATCTGTGAACTCGTCCGGCCCAAGCTACCGCTTCCCCACAGATTTGAGCCAGATCTCACATTTTCTTTCCTCCACCTCTGCTCTTCACCTCCCCTTCCTCCAACCTCATCCCAGTTTTTCTGTCACTGGCCTTTTAGTTGGAGGATAAAGGTGGTGGTGGGGAATTGTTTTATATTTTTTTAATCAGCAAATTCTGTCTGTGAAGCCTGATTTGCTTTTGAGACTGTGCCAGACAACTTCACTGTAATCTAAAAATGAAAACACAGTTATGTTTTTCATCTCTTGAGAGAAACGTTGTCTCACCAGAAACTAGATGGAATTACTGATTTGTTCAAACACCGTTTGCATAGTCTCTTTTATCCACCTCTCCCTCAACACTCTTGAATGTCCAAAATTGTTGCAATTTGACAACTTAAAAAGAAAGATGGATGAAAACTGAACTTCTTCCACACTAAAAAAAAAGCTGTCATATTTACATCAGACAAAAATAAGTCAACCGAAAAGATGTGGCTACCAGTTTTGCGACAAAAATACTCTTTGTGTCCCTGAAACTTGCTACTAGTGTGGTAGTAGTAAGGTGATGTCGGTTATGCATGCAGAGTGGCAAATTTTATACTGCTCTTCGCAGAACATTTGAACCAGGGGTGTCAAATCCTGGTCCTCGAGGGCCACTATCCTGCATGTTTTAGATGTTTCCTTCTTCCGACACATCTGAATCAAATGATCAGGATTGTTATCAGGCTTCTGCAGAGCTTGATGATGAGCTGATCATTTGAATCTGTGTGTTGGAAGAGGGAAACATCTAAAACATGCAGGATAGTGGCCCCTCGAGGACCAGGATTTGACACCCCTGATTTGAACCATCCATCCATTATCTATACGCCGCTTAATCCCCTATAGGGTCGCGGGGAGGACTGGAGCCTATCCCGAGCTGACTCAGAGCAAAGGCAGAAGACACCCTGGACAGATCGCAGTCTGTGACAGGTCTACACATAGAGATGGACAACCAAGAACACTCACACTCATGCCTACGGACAATTTAGAATCATTAATAAACCTCAGAATTTCTTTGGACTGTGGGAGGAAGTTGGAGAACCTGGTGAAAACCCATGCAGGCACAAGGAGAACATGCAAACTCCCATGCAAAGATCCCAGGCCAAGGCCAGGACGCTAACCCGGGATCTTCTTGCTGTGAGGCGACGGTGCTAACAACCCATGTTGCAGTGTGACATGACTATCATTCAAATGTGAATAAGGCGTGCATTTTTTCTGTGTTGAACACTTTAATTGTGGCTGTGGAAGTGTAAAGACTGACTGAAGCAAGCCTGAGAATGAAGTTTACAGCCTGCTCACTTTCTCAGTTCTGCACACCAGCGGCCAGTCTTAGCTTGAAGTGGATTTGAAAGTTGGCTTGTTACTTGTGGAAAGTTACAGACATTGTCAGACACAAGCTGCCTCAGTTCCAGTGTCAGTGGGAAACAGGATTCAGATGTGACAGTCTAACAAGCGCATTGGTTGAACTGTAGGGTCCCTTTTGTAAGAAGAAGGTAGGGATGTATATTTGAGTCAGCTAAGCGCGTGACTTTGACCCAAGAAGGCCAGTTAGCAACTTACCTCCTATTCATGTTAGTTTCTTGATCTTTCTCTGAACCCAGTGAGTTAATGAACCTTGACTGGAGGTTATTTTTGAATGTCCAGATTGAGAAACACTTCCAAGAAGTTCAGCTTTTATCTCAACATGGATGAAAAGTCTTGAAATCCTCACAAATAGTGGATGCTTGAACATTTGTATACAGCTCGACAAACTTCATTTACTGCTGAAGGAAATGTCAGTTTTAGTTTTTTTTACTATGCAGCATTCAAGCATCAGTACTCCCACCTTCCCAGAGGGTTGGACCAAGGACGTCCAGCTGCCTACTGGGAAACTGATGATGATGTTACGGGTTATCCCACAGACTGTCACCGTTTCTCTGACAGATATTTCTAGTAAACTCTCATCGTGTGGGACTGCAGGTTCTGACTGACTTCGTTCACCGCCAATCAATCAGCAATCGACTAGCTCAAGCGGAAGCGGCCGTAGCTGCGTTTTCCATACGTGTGTCTACTCATTTGCTGTACACTAAGTATTTTATATACAATTTAAAAATTTGCGATACAGTGAGACCGTGAAAAGTGAACCATGATGTGGCGAGGGACTACTGTACCGTCAAAAGGTCCAATAGATTGTTTGTCGGCTCAACCTCCTCCTACCTCTGGATATGTTTTTCTAATTAAATCCATCCTTTAAGCCAGAAAATAATTGTGAAATTAGTTGTTATACTGGTCATCTTGCTGAAAAAGAACATTATATTGCAGGCTAATAACTCTGGTGTGAATCTGAAACGTAAGATAAACCTTCATTAAGAATTTATACTATGCATAGTATGGAGTTTCAGTTTTTTTACTATGCAACATTCAAGCATCAATACTCCCACCTTCCCAGAGGGTTGGTTTTTTAAGGCTTGATAATGTGTGTTACATTAAACACCCTCTTCCAGACCATCCATCCCTGCAAGTAAAAGTAAGGAGCAGCAAGCCACCTTACTCCGTTCACATCACGGTTATGCACCCATTGGGAAGAAAGCAATAGCCAGGTTTGGAGGGAAAGCGTTTCCTCCGTTCCTTCCCCCTTTAACTGGGAGCTTGTTTCCAGCAGCACTCGCTGGAACTCCAAAGGGAGGAAGGGTGGGAACAGAATCAAGACAAAGCGATGGAAGGACTGATACGGACGCTCTAATCTCCTCTGGTGGGCTGGTGCAGACTCAATTACTTGGTCTGATAATGAAGAGATGAGCTGAGACTCTTGAGGGACCGCAGGAATGTCTGTCCAAAACCACAAATGTGGACCGAATATATTCCTAAATTAACTGCATGATATCTCAAGAAAGCTTCACTGGCGCACCCAACAACTTTGTAAATAAACCCTTCCCAAAAAAGCATTTCATAGACGTCAAGCCCTTTAGATCTTATAAAGAGGTGTTCCACTTAAAGAAGAAAAAGAACTTTTACAGGTATACTGCTGCAATTTACATATTTAAAATATACAAAAGTAAACATCTAATAAAAAGTAAGCCATATTGTAAGAAAGAAAGAAAGAACAAAAAGTTAACATGTATACCAAAAAAGTCTAATGTTAGTCAGTTACATTAACTGAAGGTTATTCCAACATAATGCTAACTTTATCTAATTTAGAATTATATTTATAGTATTAAACTTGAATCTATCCGTTTTTAAAATGAAAATATCACTGAAATTCGGATCAATATGTATGTCTTTAAAAATCAATTTAAAAACTGACTTTAAAAATAATGGAAATTAAATGATTATTCACATTTAGAGGCTTTATTATTTTTACACTAGTCATATAAATTCCCAGTCAATTTATGCTATTCTATTAATATTTTGTGCAATTTAATAATTAAAACAAGTAAATTTGCAGATTTCTTTTGTTGTAAGGTGCTGCTGACCAGTGAAAAAGACCCTGGAGGGTTAATTTTGAGTAACATTACCCTTTAAATCCTTTAATTTAGGTCATACTTAATAACATAAATTTTAAATGCCTTTAAATGTGAGTTAACCAAACATAGGTTGAATGATTTTTTAAAAGCCAGTTCATCAGAGCTATTTAAGTGAATTTGAGGGAATGAGTTAAAAAAAAAACTTAATCAACAACATCTCAGCCACAGTGGCAAACAGTACACATAGAATTTGATCCTGCTGGTGTCAATATGATTTTAAAAATAGGCATTTTTTAGATATATATTACAGATTTGACTGCGTCTCTCTGGTTTATGTTTTGTTCTTCAAAAGTCTGTTAGTAGAACTTTGTGTTGCCATCTGTCAGGAAACCAATAACGTTTATGTAATTAAAAAAACTGCACTGATTGATTGTGCCAGAAACGCAAATGCAAAAAATCATACCGTGTCCTCCTGTGTTAAACTTATCAAGTTCAAATACCACATATGTTAGCCTGACCTTGGCATGTTCTGCATTTAGAAAGGGTTGAATGTTCACTATATTTGCCCCAGTTATCATGTTACACTGTATAGATACTGTATGTGTTTCATGCCAGATCATAAAGCTTGTCATTCATAGCAGCAAGGAATGGAGCTTAGCGACTTGTTTCCTTCTCATTTCTCAGATGTACATCCCTGATTCCTTTCCTTAACTCCTCTCCTCCTTGGTCCCTCCCACCACAGATGGAGCAAACAAGGTGAGGAGGAGACTCGAGGAAACAGGTATTTAACATGATGACGCATCATTGTTTCAAAACAAGGTTATTTAAATATGCCATGTGGCACAGATCCATCGTCATTTTATTTCCTACAGCCAAGCGCTGTGTTTTATGATCAGTATATATTTACTCATGATTTAAGTCATCATGTGGCTTAATGTGACAGATGTCATGCATTTTTAGTTTTTTATTGGACTCACACACATGCAGTGAAGTATAAAGGAGACATCCATAAAGGTACAATACAAATAAACAGTGGCATGTATAAGATTTAGTGGGATATGTTGTAACATAGTTTGTCATTTCTGTTATTGAAACGGTCTGTATATTCCATCTGTGTTCAATGTTCTCTTTTATATCCGCCTGTGCATCTTCCCTCATAGCTCCTCCTGCAGGCCTCTTCCATCCTCAAGATGCATTTTAGGAATTGAGCAACCGTCAAAACATCATGCAAAGACTGATTTCCAGGTCACAGCGAGTTGGATGGAGGACAGAGATTAAGAGGAGCCAAGCTTGCACAGGAGATTTTTAAAATCAATTTTTTTGTTATGTATTTTGGCCTTTAGATTTCCCAGTGTTAACTCAAGGTGTTGCAACCAAAAAAATCCCAAGTAGTATTTTAATCATACAGCAACATTTCCACACACTGGTAAACACTACAACTCCTAGTGTGGTAGCGAGCTGCACAACATGGAAGCAAACCCAGAAGCCAGAACGATTTTAAGGCTTGTACATCAGACAAACTATTTTCATTCAAGTGAGCCATGTTTGTATCCAGTTCCTCTAAATCCATTCATGGTTTCCAGGTATGACTTGCTGTTTGTGGCTGGCCGCTCTAAAAATAATGTTTTTGTTGAAACACAATATTCTTCATGGCCTGCTATACGGCTCCTCTTATTTCTTTAGCAGTTGTATTTCCCCTCCCTGTTTTAATGTCTGCCTTTCTCTGGCTGGACTAAAACTCAAACTTAACTTTAATTCAAAATCCAGCTTTTACAGACAATTTCGCCATCAACCAGATGTCCAGCTGAGATCAGAGGTTTACTGGAAGCATGTACCCTCTTTAAATAAAAACAAGCCGCCACATGGTCCTGCAGATTCCCAAAAACTTGGTCTGAGTCGGGATCAGGTGTGTGTGTGAGAGAGAGAGAGTATGGGGATGCTGTGTACTGCACATTTGGCAGATTGCGACAGCAGCTAGTAGGAAGGAAGAGAAGAGAAGCCAGCCAAGAGGCCATGGAGCATTTCCATCAGAGCACTAGCAGGACATCAACAAAGCCTGTTGTAATAACAATGAGCACTATAGCAGGTGTCCATATTCTACTTGTTTTGAAGATGCCTGGCAATAGAAATGACTGAAAATAGTTCCTTTTTTTTTTCTTAATATGAAATAGTGTTGTGTTTTATTTGGAGAGAGGGCGACATCCTGATTGTGGTTTTTTCACAGCATGGAAACACTAAAACCGTGTCTTATAAACATCCTTCACACTCCATTTGAATTAATTTATTTAGGAAGCTGTTCAGGAACTGAAGACTGGGAGGGTTGACTCCATTAAATCACCAACAATGGTAAGAACAGCAGGACGAAGTGTGAGTATATCCATTAGATCCACATATATAGTGCGGTGAAGCAGCAAGAATATGAAGAAAACCAGTCACAGTCACAGAAAACACATTAAAAATATGGTGCAGCTACAAAATGCTGCTGTTTGTATTAAGTTCAATAAAAGTCAGTCAACTGTGGGACTATTTAAATGTCAGTCAAAGACAATAAAATGCTTGAAACAGACACAGAGCCATAATTTGTGCAGCAGCTGTGGAGCAGAATGAATCATCTCTGGTAATTAAGTTGGCCATTCACATGTAGTTCAACAACTGGTGTGTAATTAAATCACAAAGTGAATGTATTTGACAACTGAGTGACCCGATAGCTGAGTTTTTTGGGCCCATACCACATCGGTGCAAATGTCTTGAAGCAGTGAGTCCCTAGTTCAGTTCTCTATATACACCGATCAGCCACAACATTATGGCCACTGACAGGTGAAGTCTATAGCATTGATCATATTGGTACTATGTGGTGTTCTGTTGGAAAACCTACCTTGTCATCTGTGTTGATGAGACCTAGACACCCAAATAAACATTGTCACACAACAAACACACTCCCTCAGGCAAATGGAAATCCCAAAATCACTGGCCTATATCCCCACAGGAAAATGCACCCCACCACATGGAAAAAACATCAAACAATCAGGAACATGTTGAGGAACATGACAATGGCCCAACATGTTGATTTGACTTCCAAACTTCCTACATCCAGTTCTGATCAAGCATCAACAGGATGCAGTGGAACAAGTTTGATTGACAGAGGCCCCACTGCACAAGCCAGAGTACCCAAAGGATCCATTCCCAACATCCTGGTTCCAGACCCCATAGGACACCCTGAGAGGTCCTCTTGTCCATGTCCAGTGGTTCAGAGCATTTTAGAGCACATAAGGGGGACCACCACGATATTAGTGGTGGTCATAATGTTATGTCTGATCGGCGTATGATCATGTCAAAAAGGCTAAAATAAAAAGATATTGACACTTTCATTCCATTTTCTGTCTGATTGTATTTTGTCATGGTTGGAGCCATTCTTTTTATTTTAGGTCTGGATTTATGTTGTGTTATTGTTTTTTGTTTGTTCGTTTACTTCTCCAAATAACCAACAGCATGTCCTTGTTTGGATAATAGTACATTGTATTTAATAAAGTCAGTGCTTATCTGGCGTTGTTTTGCCTTATTGTTTTGTGTTTTGCGCATCTCAGGTGCAGAGGCCTGTCCGACGAAGTAAGATATCCAGGATATGTTTTTATTATCTGGCTTCACTAAGACTAACAATCACAGTCACACTAAGCTGGTTATCAGCGCGTTGAGTCAGCCCAAGGTTTCTGAGTCTAACTGTCACATTAAATGGACAGTGTTGGTACCAGATGAGCAATCGCAAATATGGACACATCATAAGCAGAACAAACTAAAACCCTAAATCAATATGGGGATTTCTAAAAATATAATACAGGCTAAAAGCAACACAGCTGCTGCAGCCAAAGCAGGAAGAAAAAAAAGCTGGTGAAAAACTGCAGACTGTGTGAATGCATAAGTTTAATAGGCTTGTCAAAATCACTGTTCCATCATTACAGCACAAGTAGATCTAATTAGAGTTACAGATGTATATTGAGTTTAATGTGTTGCTCAGATGTTGAATATCCTTTTAGCCTGTAAGTCAATTGTAGCCTGACATTCTTTCATTTGCAAACCTGGCAGCGTTAAAGACTTTTTGGGGCAAGTAAAGAACAAACATAAAAACATCATTTGAAATGGTAAACAGCTTATAAAAAATCTCATAAGGCCATAAAGTACATAGATTTAGTGCTTTAAACAGTCCCTGTTTTAGGATCATATCGCTATACAAAGGCCTGCAGAACAATGACAAGTCTTTGAAGTTTCTTGAAGTCAAGAGGAAAATCCTAAGGTGATGATGACTACTGAGATAAGATAAGATAAGATAAGAAAGATTTATTAATCCCCAAAGGGATTAATAAATCCCTTTGGGGATTTATTAGTCTGAAATGTTTTAGTCTGAAATGACTAAAACAGTCGTCCAAACCTCGTCGGGGCCCCAGAGGTTCCATCTGGACTGAGCTAAGCTAGCTGTTAGTCTCAGTTAGCAGCTATGCATGCTAAGCTAAGCCAACATGCTGCTGGAGCTTCATATTTACAGCAGAGGATGATCGGAAGAAACAGGTCAACCTGTGATCTTCATTCACTATATTGCCAAAAGTATTGGACACCCATCCAAATAATTGAATTCAGGTGTTCCAATCACATCCATGGCCACAGGTGTATAAAATCAAGCACCTAGGCATGCAGACTGCTTCTACAAACATTTGTGAAAGAATGGGTTGCTCTCAGGAGCTCAGTGAATTCAAGCATGCCATGATAGGTTGTTCATTCGTGAAATTTCTAAATTTCAGAATGGTCAAACATTCCCATAAACACACTCCTAAACCTTGTGGAAAGTCTTCCCAGGCTGTTGTAGCTGCAAAGGGTGGGCCAGCTCCATATTAAACCCAACGCATTCAGAATGGGATGTCATTAAAGCTCATGTGCATGTAAAGGCCGATGTCCCAATATTTTGGTAATATAGTGTATCTATGCTTGTCTGGGAAAGAGAGATTCTCTCATTATCTGCACACCATACTATTAAACCTGTTGATCTGTTACCTTGAACATAAACCTGCTCCAGAGCTGGTTAGGTGTGCAGCATAAGTTACCATGGTGATGAGTCCTGGTAAGAAGTGAACTGCCATCGTAGTTCTGAAAGCCCAGAGGTAACCTGAAGTTACCTTGCTAACCCATATCCTGCTTCAGAGTACAAGCCTCTGGTTCCAGTGGATGCAGATCAAAGATCAACAAAAAGCTGAGGTGAATCAATAAGTACAATAAATCTGAATTTGACTATGGACAGCCTGTGCCTTTTGTTTGAAAACATGCAACACAATTCTCAGCAGCACCTGGGCGGCTTTTTAATTATAGCAAATAGTCAATATTTTTGAACATTTTTCCTTTTTTTCTTTTATTTTGCTGTCTTGTGGGTGTTCCCATGGGTGGACAATTAACTTTGTTTTGAATAAAGAGTCCTTTAAAAGGCTTCTTACTGCTCTCATACCACTAAGATTGAAATATATATACAATAATGATAAAGAAACAAGTTGATTCTGCCTTTTTTTCAATGGCATCTCAATTTATTTTAAGATAAAAAACACATTGCACTTACTTTTCAGAAAGCACATTTCACTGAGCCATTAATTTCAGCATAAGCATAAATATTGTGTAATACTGCATTTACATTGGCACTGACGACCAGCAGTGATGGAGCCCGGAGCAGCAGGGAACATGTCAGGTTCCTGCCAAGACACAACTGAGCAATCAACACTCTGGTCCGTCCTGTGGCCCTCACACCTGGCTCTGTCTCTCCATCCTTCTTCCAGTCTTGCCGACAGCACAATAACATAAATCACAGGTTTGGTTGCAGCAGAAATGAGAAAACCAAACCTGAAGATAATTCAAGAGCATCTGTTCTTTCCTCAAAAACATGCAAACATACACAGACATGCAAGCAAACAACCACAAGCCTGAGAACAGCCTCAAGCTGTCAGCAGGGTGTCCAGAAACCTGCAGCGTCTTTATGTCAGACACAGTCCTGAGGCATCATGTCGTTCAGATGGGAAGAGACGATGAAATTGTGGTAAAGAAGCAAGAAAATGCATAGGAGAGCTTATAGGTAGTGCTGCTGAAGGAGATATTCCAATAGCTCTGCAATCTACAAGTCTGAGAGTAAAAGTTAATTGGAATCAACATAAATAGTAGATTTTCTCATACGACCAAAAACACATCAACATTTTAATCTTGTCGATTTCCACCTTGATTAGAGCTGCAGCACAATTTAGTGCCATTTTTTTTTTACTTGTAAGAGTTAAAAATACAAAGTTAAACCGCTAGAAATGCTATTCCTGAATGTTCCTGGTGTCTGAAACCAAATACCTCACAAAGACACAAATTAATTTAACTTTGTCATGCTGTTGTGTTATTTTTTTTTTTAATCTACAAAATTGCATCATATATCAGAGCCAAGATCTGTAAAAGCAGAAAATATTTTGAATTTACAACTTTAAGATGGTCCTTGAACTACTCATGTAGTGTGTCATCATTTTTATAAATAATAATAATAATTATAATAATAATAATAATAATAATAATAATAATAATAATAATAATAATAATAATATAACCTTTATTGATCCCCTTGGGGAAATTCTTTCTCTGCCTTTGACCCATCCTATTCATAGTTAACCTTAACTATACATACTAGGAGCAGTGGACTGCTGCAGTATAGCGCCCCGGGAGCAGTCGGGGTTGGGGGCCTTGCTCAGGGATCCACAGTAGTGATGACTGGGACAAGCAGTTGCTCTGACTTTTCCACCTCAACCTCTTACCAGTCCAGGAACTTGACCCGGCAACCCACCGGTTACAAGCTCACTTCACAAACCACTAGGCCACCACTGCCCCATTTTTATTGGGAAACGTATCCTATAGGCCAAGCTTGAAAAACATTATATTTTACTAGATCACTGTATACTACATGTCTCAAAGACGTGATGTTGCAAAATTAAAAGATTATAATAATAATCTTCACAGCCATGACTCAGCTGTGGCCAACAGTCACATGAGAAAAAATTCAGGGACTTCTCAGATGAACTGCCGGAAGTGTTTACAGAGAGCAGAGAAGATATAAATATAAAAACATTGGTCATACCTGTGGGCACTTGGAAACTGTACATGTTGATTTCAGGTTTTTGTAAAATAAATAATCATTGGAATTCAACTTTCATTTTTTCTTATTTTGTAATTTATGGCTATATAACTTTGTTGTTTTCGTAGAAAGCATTTTTTAGTTCCCTCTACTTCTAGCCAAGATTGTGCTGTTTTCACAGAGGTGTAGTGTTTTATGTTGCAGTTAAAAATGAGCCTACAGTGAGTTGTAATGTGACAAGAGCAAAAAAAATGCTCAGGAGCTACTTGGAGTTCAGAGGGTTAAAACTGAACAAGCAGCCAAATCAGTTGCACAGACTGAAATGGTGTTTCCCCTTTGACCTCTCAGCAGTACATCGTCGGCTTCAGACCACCGCAGAGACACTGGAAATGTAAAATCTGCAACCCGACAGTCACAAGTCGGGGTTCTTCAGCAGGCCAGATAAAAGATGTATTATATGTATATTCCAGTGTGAAACAAACTGTAGCTACAGATTCAAGTTCCCATGTTTATGTTAGGGAAGACATGCCATGACTTCCTGAGTGACAACCTGGGAATAGTTTCTGTCAAAAGAATTAGAGAAATTCTGAGAAACCTCCAGCTGTGAAATAGAGTAATATGCTGAGTTTATTAGCGGACACAAATGTGCAGGTTGTCCAGTAAAGGCGGTAATATTGTCTGGGAAAAGGCTATTGCAGGAACAATTTCTGTAACAGAATCCATTAAATGGAGAGTAACCTCTATGGCAGAGGTCCATCGCTTTCTTTCCATCTCTTTCCAGCCTACTATAAGGTGGGAATGTGACCAGTCAGAGGGGCAGGAGGAACCATTGCCAGGACGCCACTTCCTACATGGCGGTTCTCAGGGAAGCAGGAGGGCTGGGAACGGGAAACTGCACTAAACACATCACAGACAGACGGAAATGAATATTTAAAGAAATGAAGTGTGTGACTGCCTCTGTGTGTGTTGGATGATGAGGTACCAAGGTTGTAAGAAGTGGAGAGAGAGAGAGGACAGGAAGAGAATTACATTAAAAGAGAGAGTTATACAGGGGAGAATAAAGTGAAAGAGAGCCAAAACAAGTTATGGCTGAAAAGAAAAAGAGGCAGAGAGGAAAGAGAGAAAAACAGATGGAGGAATTAAAAGTAGGGAGGAATGGGAGTTTTGCACAGGTGGGATGGACGGATGGGTGGCTGGGTGGACGATGGAAAAATCTCTTGTCCTTCAGTCTTCCCCCTTCTTCTAATGACGTGGCGGTGGATTTGCGGTGCCTGTCCTCTTCTGGTCAATCCCCACACACAGGTGCTCAATGCCAGATCAAATCCTACTGCGATTTTATATCTCCCAAGGCCCATCCTGTGTTTTTATAATGTTTAAAAAGGGAAATGGTTTTTATTGGGGAACTGGTATGGACATATGGTAGCCATCAAAGCAGGCTTAGGACCTGAGCAGGATAAAGGATGACACACAATGAGGAGAAGGACGGTAGAAGAAAACCTTCCACTAGTCTTGACTTCCATCAGTTCGGTTTGGATCCCTTGAGATGACACTAACAAGAATATGAGGTGTTTATGACGCCTTTTTATTCCATCTACTACTATTTTTACAAAGTGCAATTTCTGCTGCTGCCAGCCATTAATGTAACATCTTATTAATTTGAAGTGTTGATATTTTGGTTAAATCGGTCAACTTTGTAGTACTCGTGTCAAATTATGACATAAATACCTGCTCAGGGTACTTACTATTTTCATATAATTTATACAGAGTGCTCTTTACAATGTGTATTTATTTTATTGTAATAATGTATATAGCTTCTCTTTTGCTACTCCTCTTAATGTTATTATTGCCTTTTTAAAAACCAAGCTAAGAAATGCATAAATACTTCCAATGTACCTGTACTGAAATGGAAATGGCAATATATTCTATCTTATCCTACCCTATTCTAAAAACAGTTGTGCCTAAATTTGACTAGCCAAGTCACAATTGCAACATTTTATGTGATAATTTAAATGTTTAAAAGTCATAATTTTTATTTATTTATTTTTACCATAATCTTGACTAATTAAGTCAACTTTTTTTCTTTTTGTGGGCAAATTTAATTTTCATTTAAGCTCTTGGCAAGATAGCAAAAGCAGCATCAATACAGAGCAAAGTAAAAGTCGTAAACATAAAGCAGAACCTAATTTAAAATGCTCATTATATACAATGATTAATTTCTAAATTGTGTAACTGGATTATAACTATGGACGTTTATGTTATGCTGTTCATTATTAGATCACATTTTGGATTAATAATTAGTTTCTTCAGAGTAATTACAGTCAAATAATTGTAATGAAATGAACCAGTTCTTGCCCCACTTTCTCCCATTTGCACGGAGTCGTCACACTCGAGCACCAAGCTTTCCCAGGTGGTTTTTAGTTATCAGCACTCAGCAGGATTTGAAGTGACTCTGGCTTCCTCTGCTCACCAAAGAGGTTCAGCAAGTTCAGCATCCAATCTGAATGTAAAGAAGCCTCTAAAACAGCTCATCCCGGTAGTAAGATAAAATCAGTCAGTCAAGATGGATCTTAGGGGTTTGCTCGTCTAGTCTACATGTGTTTTTTCAACTTGAAGATGGATTTCGGGGTTGGGTGGGGGGTGTTTGCCAGCCAATTAAACAGTGTGACTAACTGTGCTGTCAGCATTTCAACCACAAATCACAACACACATACAGCAATCAGGTGACTTCTCCCTAATGTCCCTCCTGGACAAACACCATCACTTTAATTAAACACTACGAATGTGATCTGCTACATGTTTATGGCCTGTCTGGTGCATTAACAGTACCAAGCATGTTTGCTGAACAAATTGCAAATGCAGCGATTAAGACTTGATTTCTTTCCGATTTGTATAAAAAAAAAACTGCTGTTGACGCATGTGACCATTTCTGGAGGTACAGAACAGAATCAGTTACAGACAAATATAACAATAAACAGAATCGCAGAGGGATACACAAAGTTTCCAGTAGTGGCAAAGAAAGTAGTCTCAATAGGATTACCTCTGAGTAAAGTGTATAATGCCACAAGTATTTTGAGGATTCTCCAGCTCTTCATCACATCTTAGAGATGCTTTGATCGGTCTGGAAGGTGGTGATAGGAAAGGAGTTGAACTGGGAGAGTATACCAACTATAGATAGATTTGCTCTCTCATTAATGACAAAATTAAAAATCAGAGAATATGTCTACTAAATGTATTTGGGTTTGTTTACATGTCTGCCATTGAATACCTTTGACATAAAGCCTTTTAAAAACCTTAGTATTCAAGAAATTGAGCATTTAACAGTAATTCTTGATCTATGAAATACTGAACTGACAAAAAAATCTTAACATGAGGTCCATTAGTTCCCGGAGCTTTCAACTACAACTTGTACTAGGGGTAGACTTACTAGCAGAAGCATAGACCGATCAGCCACAACATTCTGACCACTGACAGGTGAAGTTAATAACGTTAATCATATTGGTGCTATGTGGTGTTCTGATGGAAAACCTTGGATTTTGGCATCTGTGTTGATGAGACAAACATTGTCACAGAGCAAGTACACTCCCTCATGCAAATGGAAATCCCAAATGTCACCGGCCTACCCCCAAAGGAAAATGAACCCCACCACATGGAAAAAACATCAAACAATCAGGAACATGTTGAGGAACATGACAATGGCCCAACATATTGATTTGACCTCCAAACTTCCTACATCCCATTCTGATCAAGCATCAACAGGATGCAGTGACAAGTTTGACTGACAGAGGCCCCACTGTACAAGCCAGAATACCCAAAGGATTCACTACTAACGTCCTGGTTCCAGACCCCATAGCACACCCAGAGAGGTCCTCTTGTCCAAGTCCAATGTTTCAGAGCAATTTTGATGACATAAGGGGGACCAACACAATATTGGGTGGTCATAATGTTATGTCTGATTGGTGTATCTTAAAATTGTCAAAAGTCTGACAATTTGACAATTGTTTTTCTTGTTTTATTAGACAGTGGCAATGCATAATGTGATTGCATCTTAGTGCTTTAAAATGTTCTCAACAGTTTACATTATGTTAGTCTGACTCACTGGATGTACACTGCAGGTATAAGCCTGTACTGTCAATGCATTTTACATGGCTTTTTGCTCCCCTTCCCATCTTTCTGTTACTTCTTCCAAAATCCCCTTCACTACAGGAAACAACAGAAACCTCCAAACAGCAAAATTCAGGTTTTCCCTAAAAGTTTGGATCATGCTATAAAGCAGCAACAGTTCCCTCATCACTATTTTACCACTGTTACTACATCCTGTTCTTAAGTCAAGACAGTTGTGATTTGTTTAAAGTAATACAAACACACAAACTTAAAATTTATTTTCTACTCTCAGAGGAATAATGAGGTGCGGTCGGATCATTCTACATAGCGCTGTCCCAGTGCTAAAAAAATAATGTGACTGTTCAAAAGTTTACTCTGGTAAATATGTGATCTATATACATATTTTATAAACATATATAAAAAATATATGTATGTGTGTATATATATATATATATATATAGAGAGAGAGAGAGAGAGAGAGAGAGAGAGAGTTGAGTGAAATGAGTGATACTTCTTTCATGTCTATGTAGTAAATATGAAGACTTAGTCTCGCATAAAAACTGGGAATAGCAGGAAACAACTGTTGAGTCTCTCAGAAGATACCACAATCTGCCAACCAGTACCTCTGGTCAGATCCTGACTAGCTCTTACCTCCTGTTTCCAGTCTTTATGCTGTACTAGTGGGAGCGGCATCAATCTTCACATCAAGAGTTTTTCTTTCCAAAATCTGCTTCAGATCAATGAGATTAATGTTCATATGAATAAAAACTCGCATATAAATCACCCAAACACAGAATGCGCAAGATTTCACTCAGGAAATAACTTTGTCTCTCAAAGCGGTTTCTCTATTATTTAATGGGAGTGAGCCCAGACTGTTGCTGCAGCAGTCATGGAAAAACAATCACAGCCTCACAGGCATTTTTTTTCAGGAGGCGACAGACTTTAAGTGCCGAAGGATCCTGGGACCTCTGAACACCCGGCTGCACTGTGTGTGTCCATAAGGTTTCATAATTAGAGTGGATCCACTCAGAGAATGACTCACTGTCCAGTTAGTGTGGACATCTCACATTAATTGTCTCTTTATTAACTTCAAACTACAAGAGAGGCCAGACGCATTCAGCACCTTTATTCTGCTGTCAAGCCACAGTATGATGCTATTGTCGCTGTCATCTGGCAATTTATGAATGAGAGAAAAGTGCTTGTTGATGAATAGGCTATTATCTGCTGAAAGAGGTGAACAGTCGCAATAAACAATTTCTAAAGATTTGGTCATTTTCTGGGGGGTTATTGCCCTTTGCAAATTGGCAGTGATTCAAACATTCACACCTATCTTTCCACGTGGAAGCACATCCATAACTGTATGAGTGTCTGCACGTATGAAAGCAGTCACTGACCCTTTGAGTTTGTTGTAGGAGATTAATTGCTTTCCAAAGATCAGACTCAGACTCCTGTAGGCTGACGCTGACATCTCCATAAAGCTGAGGAAAGGGGAAAAACTAGAAGTCAGAGTAACAGTGCAATCCTCCTAAAAGCCACATCTACAGATTTATTGCTGCTCAGGGAAAAGAGAAAGAGGCCTCCGTGTGTCCGCTAAAGAGAGTCAGGCTGCCTTTGCGGTTTACCTGTCCACCTGCCTGCTGCAAAGACAAACATACCTGTACAGTCAGCAGTCAACTTCATAAAAAAAGCCATACAAGGGAGTGAAGATCTGTGTTATTCAAATTAGCAGACTCAAAAGGAATCTTGTTAGGACCTTTGGTGTCTGGTTTTGCCTTCAATCTCTGACTTTAATGGTATGTTTGGCTCGTTTCTCGACTTCCTCCTCTCATTCTTTCATCTCCTCTCCTCACTCGGCAGCAGACCTACAAACTTCAGTGTTAGTAGCTACTGTTGCTAATAAATACAGAAGGGCCTTCGAGCTTTATCCAGACAGAGATCCCCAGGAGAACAGCACAAAAACAAATGGCTTGTCTCAACGATGACAACTCACATGATGAAAAACTACAGCTTACAGTCCTATACGCTGATCTGAGCTTCCTCAGCTGCATGCAAATAAATTTGTGTTCGGAACCAGTTCAGTGTGTGTGTTGGCTTTACATTTAACATCCTGGAATGTCAGGCCACAGAGATATGTGTTGAGACCTGGTCTGTGACAGCTTGTGAGTCCAGTCCTGTCCTCCTCGTGTCAGGGAGGATGTTGAGAGGTTAAACAGAATCACATCCAATCTGTCCAAGGACGACCTGCTGGGAAGGTCCCTGCTTAATTTGTCTTCCCGCTGCTTCACAATTGGCCCTTTGCCATACTTTAAAGTGAATCAGAACAGTCAAAATGTCTCTCTCTCTTTTGCTCCTCCATCTCTCATTGTCAACACATGGGGCAGAAGGCAAATGGTACGAAGGATAAAGCTGGATGCCTTCAAATTTGGCAGTGAGGATAGCGACAATGACAGAGTCGCACAATGTTGCTTTAAAGCAGAAGGAAACAGGAAACACACAGCTGAGGTCACTCACTGTGTGATATTAAAATATTTTTCTCTATATCTTCTTCTCTTTGGCAATTTAAAACCTCATCTGATGCAGTAAGAAGAACTTTTTTCCGGTCTCAATCAGACAGAACACAGTTTACCTTAAACCTTTATCACAGCCACAGTACAATAACAATTCATGCACATATGTTCTCCAAAAAAACACTTCATACTTCATTGACAATGTTTCATCAGTAGTTTGACGAAACCTATCACAGTTTTCATCCATATCACCATGATGAACAAGATGAAGATCGTTCACTTCTAATGAGGTGGGATCACTTAACATGCAGCTTAGTAGCTAAAAAGGGAACTAAACAATATGTATATGATAAAAAAATAAACAATGCTATGGGTGAAATTTAAACAGCTACTGCCAGAAAAAATGCCAGTGAGTGGATGTTGTCTCTGCACTGTATTATCAAACTCTAAAATAAGACATCACCACAAAAACTATACATGCACTTTCAAAAAATACTGATTTAAAAACCTCTTAAGGCGACTCAGATTGGTCATGAGTCGTCTTTGAGACCTTCAGACCTCAATAATCCACGTTTATCTCTGTGTGTGTGTGTGTTTCTCAGACTGCTACAAGGAAACATTTGATACTGTATTGTACACACAGTGGTGGGAGATGAGTCATCACTCCTCCAAGCAGCTAGTTAGCAAGCACATCAGGCGCTGTGGGAGACAGCCACAGCAAGCACCTGATCATAAAGTGAAGGCTCATGACACCACTAACTGCAGATTTATAAGCACTCCATCATTAAAAAGGCCTCATGAGTTCAGAAAAAATGCTTAAGACACAGGCTGGGGTTTGTATCTGAGGTCTGTGCTGCCATCTGCTGTAGATGTTTTTCTGTGCTGCTGTCTCACGTGTACAAAAAACACTTTCTAAAATCCATGTGTCTAAAAATAATGACAAACAAGTCAAAGTCAAAGTCTTTTTATTGTCAATACTGCAATATGTACAGGACATAAACAGCATTGAAATTGCTGTACTCTTCAAACCCTGATGGAGGCTGAAATGTAAAATAAAAGTATTCAGTATTTAAAAAAATGAAAAACGTCCAAGTACTTCTAAAGCATGAAGTGCAGTCTTTGATATTCTCAGTTCCATATCACCGATTGTACGTACAGTTTTGAATTATAATCTTAGAAACTACGATTTGAATATAAAATAATTTATTGACTGGAAGGTTGCACACACTGAGAAGAGTCAAACCATTTTTAGTTCCACAAAAATAAGCAACAACAACAAAAAACAACTTTCTGGCAAAATGTTCTTTAAAGAGTCATTTCTGCATGGGTCTTTAAAGATCCTGTAAAGGTGCTTGAGGGAACCAACAAAAAACGATTCCTTAAATCATAATTATAATCCCACAAATAAAATTATAATACTATACATTGTGCTTCAAAAAAGACTTGAGCTTTCAGGAACAAATTCCAGGATGATTGTTTGTGGACTCACCTGGTTCAGTTCAGAACCTCTTCAAATGATTCTCAAGTAATTTTTCAAAATAAATGTTTCTATGAGCATTTTAAATCCGATTAATATGCATAGATTTGAAAAGCAAGCATATGAACTTAGCTGTTGGCTATTTATTAACATTCTTTTCTCCACATTTGATTACAGATAAGTAGTTTAATAAAATTAAATGTTACCATCAGAGAAGCACAAGTTACCACAAACACAAAATGCAGATCCAAATCCAGAGAAATCGAACGCATTTCACAGCTATAGACATGAAACATTAAAGAGCTTTTATATCTGGACTATACATGTAAGATTTTGCAGCATTCAGGATCTTCCATTAATACATGTTTACACATATTTCGGGTTCCGAACTGTTGATCAGACAGAACAACATGTTACAAAAAGTCAGCCTGGGATTTGGGAAATTGCGATGGACATTTCGCACTGTTTTTTTGAAATAATAATTTCAAAAAATAATATGTAAATTATTCAAAAATAAAAATACTTATTTGTGGCAGCTCTAATTTTCTGCTACTACCTGCCACCAAAACAAATAACTGAAAAAAAGAACCTTTAGTACAATAAATATCCACTTAAAGGTATGTGAAGAACCATCCTCTAAGTAAGAAGGTTCTTCAACTGGTGATGACACTTCTAAAGAACCATTCAGGAACCATTACTTTTCTGAGAGCAGTCAGACTTGAGTCACTGTCACTGAAGCTTAAGTTGACAGTTTTTACAAAGAGTTATAGTAGTTTTGGTTAATTTGTTGTTGTTTCTCCTTCACAACCTTCAGGCTGTTCAGCTCACTCAGGTGCAGCAGAGGATCCAGGTGTGATTAATCACTAAATCACTGCCAGACTCATATAAGAGCAACGTTCTGTGTTTCAGTGTGTAGCTGCTGTCTGTAGTTGAAGGAAGCACAGAGTACTGGTGAGTGTTTAGATTTTTATTAAAGGTTGACGTGGTGGACGGGAATGAGTTTATTTGTCAAATTGAGTGTCGTAAATTGGTGTTGGCTCTAATGTTTCATTGTGTACCAACAGAAACAGCATGATTGCCGTCTTTACTGCATTTTATTTCTCTGTTCTCAGACTGACAATGTCTGGCCGAGGGAAGAAAACTGCACCTAAACCAGCAGCTAAAGTGTCCCGGTCTGCTAGAGCCGGGGTCACCTTCCCAGTCGGCCGAATCCAGAGGTTGCTCAGGAAAGGCAACTACTCGGAGCGAGTTGGCACCGGCGCTGGAGTTTACCTCGCGGCCGTCCTTGAGTACCTCTGCGCTGAAATCCTAGAGCTGGCAGGAAATGCCGCCCGTGACAACAAGAAGCAACGCATCGCTCCTCGTCACATCTTGTTGGCGGTGAAAAATGACGAGGAGCTCAACAAACTGCTGGCAGGGGTCACGATATCAGAGGGTGGTGTCATCCCAAACATCCAGGCAAGCCTTCTCCCCAAGAAGACCAAAGGCCCCAGGGATGACGGTTCTGCTAAGGATGCTGAGTCTCAAGAGTTTTGATTGAAAATGTTACCCGTTTATCAGATTTTCTATCATATTAAAGAGATATCTTTTTTTACAAATATGCGTGTCTTGACACTTGGGTGTGTCTTGAAAGCAGCTAGAAAAAGACCAAATTTCTTAATGCGAAGGAAATTTGATTTGTTTCCTACTGAGCATTTCCCTTCACGTGTCCATTTTAAAAACAATCTTTACTATAACTACTGGGTTTGTGCCTGTGACTGAGTGCAGGTTGTGAATATGGGTCCAAAGACCTGTGGCTGCTTAGCCATAGGAAATCCCAATATTACATTTTTGGAGATTTTTGCCCCAGATTGACCCCATTCAGGAAGGGCAACTATGCCACTAAAGTTTGTAGTGAATAATTTATATATTAAAATCTAGCATCGAACTCACAAGTGTTTCACCTCTAAGTCTTCTGTTTGCAGAAAGGACTAAAGTGGAGGAAAAAACCATTGCATGTCGACAGGCCCAACCACTTATTCCGCATCTATGTAGTTGCAGAAGGCAACTAATTGCCAGAGAATCTGTAGTTCTAACTTGAATCATGCAAATCAAAAAATTTGGCAGATATAATTGGCCTGTGAAAGATGGCATCTCTCCTTGTAGTGGACTAATTATTTAAAATTTCAGAAAAGCTGCCAAAAATCTACAGCTCAAATTCCACTACAGCCAAATGCTTGTTATGAAAGACTTAACAAAAAATATAAATGTAGCCAGGCACTTGAATGTCCCAACTCCACTGCTTAAGAAATCATTTCAGACGGCATGGTACGACAGTCTTCCACATGACGTTCTGGATGAGTCTGACAACGTGATCCTTCACCAAGCCCTTCAGGAAGAGTGGGACAACATTCTGCAAACAGCACTGACAGCCTCATTAACTATGTGTGACTTGTTACTGACTTGCGATTTCTAGTCCATGACGCCACTCGGTCTGCCCATTATCAATAGCAATATAATGGACTTGTTTTCTTGATGTCCATTCTGTTGTAGAAATACCATGTGTTAAAAAAACAACTTACCCCTGCTTGTTAACAACAATAGATAGAATTTATTAAAATGTTGCACATGTTGCATTTATATTTTTATTCAAAATACTTAACTGAGGTTGACTGTGGTCAAGCTCTCTGATTTTGGGTTTCTACGGTCATATTTCCTTGTCTTAATGACAACCTTGACCCTTGTAACTGCTTGACGTAATGATTGCAACTGGATAAAAGAAAATCCATTTTCATTTGTGTATGCAGTATAATCGACTTAGATATTACCTTGTGAAGACTCATAAAAGCTACCTGCCAAATTTTTGATTTGCATGATTCAATTTAGAACTCCAGATTCCTTGGCAATTAGTTGCCTTCTGCAACTACAGAGTTGCTGAATACGTGGTTGGGGCTGTGGACATGCAATGGTTTTTTCCTCCACTTCAGTCCTTAGAATTAATAGAAGAATTACACAACACCGTCTTTGTAGATCAACTGTATGTTACAAGCTAAATATCCATGTAAACCTTGAAAATATCGCCCTTTTTGCAGCCTTTTGTAACAACATTGCGTGTGTTGAACGCAGCCCTGTATGGGAACGACGTGCTGACGTAGGACGTGTGAACAACAAACAGTTGTTGGACTTCAACAAGCTAGCGAGGGGCAACGCTAGACAAAAACAGGTCCAGCTGACTTCTCCTGGGGAGAGAGACACGTCTGCTAGACCCGGGCGGTCCGAATATCTTGCATATAATCTCCTAATTATTAACACTGTTAGCACCGGCACGGGTTGTCCGGCACGGTTCCTTAGCGCTAACGTTAGCCACCGAAACATGCTCATTGCTCCGAGTGTGACGCCTGATTTTTTTCTCGCCGCCGCTGGTCGAGGCTTGTGATGCGAGCCGAGTTGCAGCACGACAGAGGGTGAGACAAGAGCGGAAAATTTCTTTTCTGGACACGGAAGAATGGACTTTGTCGTGGAGAAACAGACGGGCTCACTCAAAGAAGCAGGCATGCGACCGCTCACGGGCCTGGACGTCATTGTTGGACAACAACTTTAGCAAGCTAGCAAGTGTTAGCTCGCTTTAATTCAAGCAGATGAATTGGTTCGGTGTCGGACAGTAAGCTCACTTTGCTAGCGTAATGGAGGCACCCTGAGTGACTTATTCGTTTCAACTGATTGTCCTGGTCCTCGTAAATACTGCTGGCAATGTGCTGACGACCGGGAGCCTTTCGTCGCTTCCCACCGGGAGCAATAGGACACGGTTGGCAGAAATAATCCAGAGCTGGTTACCTGCCCGGTGATAGTTGAACAAAGTTCCTTAGTGTGATACTCGAAGAATTACTTAAACAATATCTAATTCATGCAGATATCACATATTGCTAGCATTGATATTTGTGTGAAATTGCACTTTAATTAGCTGATTCTTCATGCACCAAAGTCACCTGTAATTAAGGGTTTGAAAACTATAATTTAAATCAATCCCAGTACAAGAAACTAGTCAAAATATAGGTATAACTTTCTCATTGCACTTGAATATAATTCGCTTACTGAAGGTCTAAGATAAGTGTTAATTTGCATATATTGTAGAGACAGCCTTATCCATGTCAGTTGGTTCCTAGTCACTGTTTAACCCAGCTGTGTGACACAGTTTAACACTGAGTTTCACTGGAAATGAAAACATGAATATCGAGGACCAGTGTTTAGATTTGTGCAATGTGAAGACAAAAAGCAATGTGGATGATGATCGCAACACTACCAACAACACAGAAGGGGTCACCCCCCGGATCTCTGAACTGATGATGGACAGTAACACAGAAAAACAAAACATTGTTCCCACAGAGGCCTCTGAAACCTACCTGATGCCTCAGCTCACTGATAACCTCCAGGCTGCTGAGGAGGACAACCACCAGCCACAAGACACACTGGAAATTGATGAAGTCAATGGAAATAGACAGAGCAGTGCCCAAAACACCCCTGCTATAGTGAATCCCACTGACGTGATCTTTTCTAATGATGACCAGCACAAGGGTGATATTGGGGAGGAAAAAATGAAGGGAGAGAAGGACAGTGATCCTGCAACACTTGTTGTGGAGGAAGTGGAAGATGGTGGGGACATGGACATAGGTGTGGATCTGAGTCTTGATGAGAGTGGGGTGTTAGAGGCTGAATCTGCAAATGTTAAATCATTCTCAGACAATACTTTAGACTCAGAGTCCATTCCTCAGGATGTCCCAGCTGGCAGTATGACAGAAAGCCAATCGGACGCAAACCAGACCTGCAGCACAGAAGCTTCTGTCACAGACCAAGCTGGACTGTATCCCTCGGTGCAGGAGGGGGATGATAAACACAAACCAAGTGGCAAAAGGGTGACATTTCCCTCAGATGAGGATATCGTCTCTGGAGCAGTGGAGCCAAAGGACCCCTGGAGACATGGTAATACTTGTTTATTTCTGCATGTCTGTATGTGTGAATGATTTTCTAAATCTAGTTGTCTCTTGTGCATGTATGAACATGTAATGTTCACTATGGTTTGCCAGAATTTATTTTCAAAGGGATTTTAACTGCATTTCTTCTCCTGCTCCCCATCTAAAAAGCAGTTGACTCAGTTCAGATTGGGCTTAGAAATGTGCCCTGTAATGGTGATGATTTCATGTGGAGTCTAAACGTGATTGGTGGATGCCATGAGAGGTGTGTCGATGTGCAAGTCTTTGAGAGGAATGTTCTTTTGTGTCTTTCTTCAGAGCTTGTCATCTCATGCAGGGTCACACTACAGTCTGTTTAGGCCTGAGGCAGCACCTGTGCCCCCGCCCCTTTTTCAAAGAGGGGATCAAATAGACAAATACATAAAATAAAAGCTTTGTCTGGCTTTTTTTTTCAAAGTACAACTGTATATCTATATACAGGCCCAGGCCTTGCTGTGTGCAGTATTGTTAGTGAATCCCAGCACTCCTTGAGGTGTGCCTTTTTCCACAGTAGGTTCCTGTTTGTTCATTGAAAGCACGTCGAGGGAAGCTCATGGAGGATACGGCAGTGCCTTTGCATTGTTGACATAAGAAACTCAATCTTTGAGGTTTCAGTGAATTCAAAAAATACTCTTTTACCCTTAGTTCTCTAAATAATATGTTTTACAACAAATGCCATTTATGCGAGCAAAGATAAAACTTTGTTTATCTCCCAGAGGTAAATTTAGCACAACAGCAGCATGAAAAATGAAACTAGTCAGTTGAATAAGAGCAGAATACTGATATGTAGGGAAATTACAGACAGATGCAAGCAGACAGTTAGAAAGCAATAGACAGTATTCAATAATAGTGCATGAGTGAAATGCATGTGCAAAAACAGGAGAGTTTTTTGCCAATCCAGATGAAATACTAACTATATTTTGGTATTAATCAGTATTTTTATTTTTTCTTTTCATTTTTGTACATATATTTCTTTTTCTTGTATTTTAGATCAAATTAAGTCTGTCTTTGCATTTAGCACTTATACAATGAAATGCAGTTTTTGTATAAAATTGGAAGTATTCTTTGCCAGTTTTTAATCTTTATTATTGCTTTTGTTTATTTTTGTTAATTTTTGTTTTGATACTAAGCGGAAGATGATGGATGTTTTGATACTGATTCGGGACTTGTAAGGCAAATTTAATTTGCTGTTAGCATGTTTAATTTGCCTTTATAATATTCGTATTGCAGTCTAGATTTTAAGCATGGCTACTCAGGTTTGGTTTTTCAGTAGCTTCATGTTTAAATCTTTTTTTGTCATTTTTGGAGGAGCTGGAAAAGTCGTGTGTGATCATGATCTGACCGTGACTCACGCACTCCTTCAACTAGTGTGGACAATGCACACCATTTAATAAACAGGCCTACACTCCTACTGTGAAAGCTGGTGTTTGCTCACAGCACCGTGACAGCAGTCGACATAGTTATACAGTTGACTTCAGTCGGATAAGATGACAAATTGTGTTAAGTCTACTGCGAGCCTTACAGTCTCAGTGTGGGTTGACCTGTGTGGCATTACGGGTAAGACATCGGGAGTGCTGCTGTTTTTTTCCTGGTGCATAAAACCAAAAATGTAGGACAGACTAAGGCAAAGGTCAGTGATGCGAAATGTCCAGATGGGGGAGGGGGTGTAGAAAGAAGCACAAGAGCAGCAAGGTTAATATGCATGAACAATACTGTCTCATGTTCAGCTTAATTTCCATTGTTCTGTCCACACCCCTGTTGCAAATGATCAGACAGTCACTTGCAAAAACAATTACCGTATGATTTCCGCAATTTATCAGAACACACAATGTAGAAACATGTTACTATAAATCTCCAAAATACTTCACATATTTATTGCATCAATTTCTATGACTGTTGCGCTGCCAAATACTTTCTGTATCAGTTAACAGCAGCGTTGCAGCACACATGCCAGGCAGCAAGTCTGATCCTAAGTTAAACATGAAATATCTTCAGCCAGGAGGGCAAAGTCTAGCCAGGTTGGCCAAGTTTTCTGGGTCCTTATGAAACACATGATGCACAGTAGAGCATATAGGTGAGTGTGGTGTGAGTTGAGATTGTTTATCAAGCGCATTTATCGTGTAGTTTATTTAAGTTCCAAAGGTCCAACTGATTGTGGTTTTGATAGAGCAGCAGGCAGACATTTGGTGGCTGTGGAGTTAATCACATGATGGGGAATGTTCAAGTTTAAAATGCATCAAAACATAATTTTAGACTGGTGTGACTCCAGGAATTCAAACTCTCAAACTTTGATATGTTTATATGATATAAGAACAATTGATAGAGGTAGATTGAATAGAACGTTTAAGAGAACTTCAATTGGCAACTGTTTTGATCACACTTTAATCTTAAAAAATACCAAGCATTTGCAGCTTCCAGCTTGTCTTTGTCCTGCATGTTAACTGAATGTCTCTGAGTTTTTCTCTGCTCATTGGACAAAAACAGACATTTAGTTACAGTGATTAAATTTTTTAGACTAATTGTACAGGACATTTGTTTTAGCACAAAAGTGAAATCAAGTATTTCAGAAAATAATTGCACATTAATAGTAAATAATGACCATATTTCTTAGTTACAGCCCTAAATTGAAGTAATCTTGTTTGTCATCTTTGTGTTTTGAATCATTTAACACATTCTTACCATTTTCATTCTCATTGTTCAGTGACTTGTGTTAGATCTTTTAGTCGCTTAGTGCAATGATTTTATTCAGCCTCTCAAATCCCAAAGGCTGGAATTTATATTATACTTTATTCAGTGTATCTGACTATCATGCCAGTGGTTTTACACATTCCTCCTTGATTGACAGTCACACTTTTGATGGTATCTCATGTTGCTCCATTACATTTTATATTACACAGTGAATACTGAGCTGAAACTTGCATAGAAATAAAACTGCAATATCTTTCAAAGATAATGCATTTAGTAGATGCTTTTCCTAGATCTTTTAGCTGTATTCACACGCTAAAGTAAACATGGAGACCATTGAAATCAGGGATTACAGTGTAATTTATAAGTTGATATTCAGTGGAACCTAGAGGATGAGGAGAAAGAGTCAAATTTTGTTTTGATATGCTTTCAAACACAGACAGATGTGATACGACCCCTCGAGGTTTGTTTGTACAGAAGTGTCACTCCAAATACTGATGAGGTCAAACACCTCACTCTCCCTTCAGTTGTCTTCCATATATGTATTCTCTGCGTGACTCCCACCAGCGCAGATTTGTGACTAATGTTGATCTAGAATGATGTATAATTATTTTCTGACTGTTCAGATTTGATGTTTTCAAAAGTCAGTTTGCACCAAAATTCTTAAAGATTTAGATTTTTATCAAACTGATGAAAAAAAATGGTTCAAGTGGCCTACTGTGTCATTTTGCTGTGGCTCAGGTGGTAGAGCTGGTTGTTTGCAGGGTTGGTGGTTCAATTCCTGGCTCCTCCTGTTTGTGTGTCAGAGGCAAGACACTGAACCACAATTTGCCCTCAAAAGCAGGCAAGCAGCCTCGAGGGCAGCTCCACCAAAACTGATGTACAAGTGTTTGTGTGAATCAGTGAATAAACCTAAAATGTGCTATAAATGCAGCCCATTTATTACTCATTAAAATTATCTCTTGTGAAAATACACACAAACAAGTTTAACATTGGAAAAACAGGATGGCCGTCACTTCAAATTATTACGTTTAATATTACCGTGTTTCTTCTTCACAGACATCAAAGCGCGCCTGTCATTATTTGAGGTTTAATAAATAGATGTTCTTGTGGTCCAAATATCTTTAGTTCCATGTTTCCATAAGCCATGAAATTACTACTATGTCAATAATAAACTTTGTTTAGCTTTGAAATTCACCTGGATATCTTTTGTTAATCCTGCTTCTGCCATCCATTTTGAGAAACTGTCCGAATCTCACACGAAGCTCCTCAGGCTTCGTTAGGGATGAGCACAGGGCCACAATGGATCCACAATCCATCCTTTATCTGCAGATCTAGTGTCAGGTTCACTGGGTGCCTGTCTTATTTCATCTGTCAGAAACATAACGGTGAAATGAGCTCACAGAGCCTGGAGCTTCATCCATACACAGTTGCTGTAGTAAGAGCTGAGGAAAGAATATGTTAGATTTGTATTGAATATGTGCAAAGAAAGTAATCCTAGGTTTAATAGCTGCCAGAAAAGGAGTGATGGATTTTGCCATTTAAAATAAACACCTGGAGCTCAGGAGGGAACACTCTCTGGGGGAACAATAGTAACCAGCTGGGGTCTCATATTTCCTCTGCTGTCTTGGCATGTTCATTTTCCAAAATTGATGTCCAGTTTTGTGGTAACAGCTAGCATGCAATTTATGTGGCTAGAAATGACCAAAAAATACTGACCAGCAGCAGTTCTTGGCACTGCCCTTGTGATATTTTGCTGAAGAGATCAATTTTGTATACATGCTCTCAAATGTAATAAAATATATTAATGTCATTTTTGAGTTAGATAGTATTCCCTAAAACTCTTTCTTCCTTTCCATTTGCCTCTCATAGTTGAGACTTTTGTTCTTTCCCTTCAGGCCAGGGCAAATACATCATATCCTGAGATTCCTAAACTTACCAACAGGCTGCGTGGCTGCCCCTCCTCCCTCTGCTTCTCCTCCCCTATTTTTCCTCCTACCTGACTGGCCAGATCAGTGTAGGTGCAGCCTGTTCTTCTGTCAGCAATACATGTAATTACAAAAGTGCAGGATCACACTCGCAGCATAAGTGAAGTCAGTATTTTGTCAAGCTTACCAATTACTGCAATGAGTTTTTAAGTTATAATGCAAGAACGTTTTTCACTGTAATCAAGAGAAATAGATCACTACAGTGAGTACTATAAAGGGAAATTCTTGCAGCTTTGTGTGCAAATAAGTTAAAGCCTACTACTTGCACTGCACACAAGATACCTTCAAATTAGCAACTGTTTATCCTACAAGCAACCAAACTCTTTGGCCTATGTGCAGCTCCGTCTCGTGTCATCAGACCCAAGGCCCACTTGGCACCAGACTATTAGAGGCTCTGTGACCCATGAAATGTTATTTGTTGTGGCTGTGGACCAAGTTACAAACTGATAAGCAAAGCTTTCAGTGTAGAGCACAGACAAAGGCCCTGAAAACCTAGATGTTAGTTTAGTTTGCTTGAGCAGCAGACCAGTAGGCCTACTGCATTTTGTAGACCAACAGAGAAAGTCATCTGATCAAAACATAATGCATCTGGTGATTATTGTTTGTTTTCTCTGATGTACTGTTTTCTTACATTTTTGGTGTGTTAAGATACTTTTTCATCCTGTTGGTAACAGAGCTATGCACTGTGTATTTTCCTGCATTTTGTCCTCTGACAACCACATGCCTTGGATTTAGAACTATTGACTGAAGTTGAGGTTTTAAATATAAATGATAGTCGTCATCAAAAGGTCAAAAACATCTAAGCATACCTGAATTCAGTTGGATTTATTATTTCAACTTACTTCATGTGTGTACTTATGATTGCAGCTGTATAATCTATTGCAGTACATATGTATGATCAGAGCTTGGTATTCAAACTAAGTAATACTTGATCCATCAGCAGAACTGCATTTGCTCAGCTATCAAACAGTTTCTCTCTGATGGTGTTAAGTGTTGCAAACATAGGTGTCTCCTAAATAAACTGTCATGATGAGGCTGTTTTAAAGTTTTTGCTTTTTTACCACAACCAACAGCAGTGACACTGATATGTCTGTAATACAGTAACACCTACTGATATTATCAGCCCTCAGGGCTAGCTGTACGTTCATCTATTATACATTTCTACCTGTCTATCCTACATGTGCTTCTTTGTTTGTCTGTTAAATTTTAGAAAGAACTGAAGTCGTGCAATTGTTTGTGTTTGTTTTGTACTAAACTGTACCCTTTAATTTTGTGTCTGTCTGTGCTGTAGCCCTAAACCACAATCATTTTATGAGGAAGGCTGATGATTCATTGTAAACGGTAGAAAGGACATATCATTCTCAGTGAAATTTGCCATCTTTTGGCTGGTGTCTCTTGACTATTTCTGATCCTGTCCAAATGCCTGTGTAGGATTTCTGTCTTTTCGTCAAACAGGAATTCCTTGCTCCTCCCTCCCATACCTGCTCTTCTCACTTATGAGGAGGCGACAGATATTACCTACACACTGTCTACACATTGCTCAAAATGCTCCAGCATTTAAAAATAGCGCATACAACTGTTGTTCGCTCATAATGTCATTCTCCATCTGGTCCGGCAGCTTTCTCTCTCTCAGACACAGGCTTGGTTTCATGTGGGAGACATTATAAAATGGCTGCTGTTTTTTTTTAACCAGCAACATACAAATATCAAGAGAGAGGCTGCTGTTGATTGACAGTCCTAATGTCTTATTGCAAAGGCATGAAATCCACATAGACATGTTGTGATTTTATTTAGTGTCCATCTGTGGATGCTTTGTCTGCAGTAATGAAAAGACAAACCTAAGACAGTGGAGGTCTGTGTTGTACAATGACCTGAAATTTGAGCACTAACATTGTGTGTGATATGTGTGGTTTGTATGAAGCCTATGCTTGACAGATGTTTAATTGTCTTTCATATTCTGTCTCAGTCAGCTGCGAGTGCTTTCTGTTAATTATTGATTAGTGCACAGTTACTTGGAATAAATTCTAGGGTTTCTGCATAATCACACTGCTGCTTAGCCTTGCCATTATTTTAAGCCACATCATTAGAAACCATCAGGTTTACTTTGTTTGCTAGTGATCTTCTGCTCTTGTGCAGACCTGTGCTGGTACAGTATGATTTAGGTAACGTTTTAAACCTTTTGACTCGCCTTTGAGCAGAAGGAAGCTCCTGACTAAAATTCAGACTTTTGTCTCTTCTGTGTATTTTACCTCCTGCCACCCTCTTGTCACACAGGCTTTTACAAGCACACAGCAGCAGTGCCACAGGCCTTGTCTTTTTGCCCCACCTCTGACAAACCAAGCAGCCAGCTGTCATGTGTGAATGACGCTGCTGCCACCATCCACAGCACAGCAGTGTGAAATGGCAGGGAGCGGGACTGGAGACTGCGAGAGGGGGGCTATTTTGAACACTGGCACTTGCATGTTAAGTAGGAGCTGGCAGCACTTGTGTGTTCCAAGCTCAACATTTGCACCCATCTCTGGAAGTTTGCCTGAAGGCTTGGCATGTTTCTCTTCATACATAGCTCTTGTCATGTGGAAACCCTGTCACCTGAAAGAATATGGGATGCTCATGGTTTCACAGACAACGTCCATAGTAAGTCTTCCTGGTTTAAAAATGCTGCATGGTGAAATCAAAATACATCCACAGTGGTAATTTCAGGTATATGTTTATCCACACAGAGAATGTATTAAGGTGGGAAAATGACTTGCGTCCACATTAGCATTGGATTTTTATCTACCAGCAGTAATATGCAAGTGGTACAATACCTAACTGACTGACTATGCAAACCACTCTTAGACTTGAATGGACTCGGTCAATGGGGCGACAGTTCACCTAAAGACTACTGAAGATGTTAGCGAAACTTCTAAAATGGTGTGAATTCTTCCAGGCTCTGCTAGTTAGACACATGGCCTCCATGTGTTTTGGGCTCTGTAACCAATCTTCTCCATTGCCGCAGCTTTTTTTTTTTTTAACTGCTGGCTGGGAATCATTTCCTCTTGAAGCATGTGAAGTGTCAACACTCGTTTCTCAGTTGTTACCTTTCGATCACATTTCATCACATTAAATGACGTCTAAATGATCAACTCAAGGTGACAACCACTTTCCAGAGATCTTACACTTAGCTTTTCCGCCCGTTAGCATGCTAATCCCCTCAAGAGACCTAGTTGTAAGTTTTTGCAGGGTAATTTTAGCCACTGCCTAACAGCTGTGTGCATTGAAAGTTAGTTAACATGCCGACAACCTTTACTGATCACAGTCCTATGGTAGTTTTTTGTTACATAACCTAACATTACTCTCAGCCAGTTATCCATGCAGCTCCAGATGTGCACAGACTGCATGTCAGCTGTTTATCTGCAGTAGCTTGGCTGAGGCTGGTACAGTCTTCATCACATTCCAAGTCGCAGCCAAAGTTTTTCTAAAGCCCTCTACATATAGAGCATGCTGTAACGTTCTTTAGTGGTGAACCCAGTATGAGCAGACATGTCAGACAAATGAATTTCAAGACATTATGTGGGTCAATGCATGTTGAGTGGAATCCTCTCTTTGTGCCAGATCTCTCAGTCGGCTGTCTGTCTCTACAAATAGCGTCGTCTCTTTCTCTGCACACATGCGAACACTTGTCTTTGCTTGTTGCCTCCTTGTTTGCTGGAGTGAAGGGAGAAAGCGCACCATCTGTAGACGGTGTGTTTGTGGTTTGGTTCCCATTACTTAGACGAACACTAAGATTGGGTGATGAAGATACGAAGATGGCAGTGATGAGGAGGATATATAGACTGTGATATGTAGGGAAATTGGGTCAGACTTCTCAGTGCAGTATACAGAATGTTACAAATTTATCAAATGTTATATGGAAATTACCTCGATCAATTTTAACAACATTTTAGCCAACACAGCGCCCAAAAAAACAGTAGCGTTTTTGCTGCTATTACAATACTTGGTTGCAGCAAAGTCTTGTAATAGACTCAACTGAATAAACCAAAAAAATACATGTACCTTGATACACATTTTGCTGTCATTTCTGGTCATGCTGCATCTATTTTCAGCAGAAACCAAGTGAACTCTACTTGACATATTTTGTTAATTAATAAAGGTTGTGACCATCAGGAAACTGAACTGACAAGGCAGATCTTTTCCTTTTAAGAAATCAATGACTCTATACCCCTGTGCCTAATATTTATTGAAGGGCGGTATTTGTTAGCAGAGTCTCTTCAGAGTGAAAAGTTCATTATTGCTCTAAAATATTATCATTGTAACAGTACCATGAAATGATCCTAAAATTACATCATCATGTATTTAAAACAATAGCATGTCATGATGATGGCGATTGTTTTGCAAGTGTTTATATACCAGTTCGCTTATAGGTCCCAGTACGACTAGCACATACTAGTCTGGTACCAAAGCCCACGCTCACACTGTGGGCACTCTGTGGGTCGATCCGCTTTGACCTTTTGTGGGCGGTGGTAGAGGCTTTGACTGCAGCAATGCTATAATTTTGTGCACCTACAAAGGAGAAGACATGTCTGGTACTTTTAGCTGCTGCATTTAATAATGATGCATCATATCTGATGAGATGATACCTTTCATGCCAGAAGCTTGTTAGGTAGCGTTTATTTGACAATTTAAAAAATGACACAATGCTGCATTTGATAAATTGACATGAGGAACTGGCAGCATTAGTGTAGATAATTGGAAGTAAACACCTTATTTGATGTTACTTAATTGCTGATTACTTCTGTGATGTTTTATACTTGTCAGGTAAGTATATTTTCATTAGTCAAATTCAAGTTATTTGGGAAACTGAGAGTCGCAGAAATGAGATGACAAAATATTAAATTCAGGCATGTCTGCATTTTTTGACCTAAAAGTTTGTCATGGACTTGTAATTTTTGACTTTGATTATTTCGATGTGATTATAGGGAGTCACACAAATACATGTGATTGTTGTAGTGCAGATAAAAAAGTGTTGTTTACAGGGTACCAGAATAAGAGCCAAGTTATGCTTGAAAAAGAAGTAGTTTGTACGATGATGAACATATTGTCAAGGCAGAAATATTTATACCTGATCCCAAAGGCCACACTCAAAGATGGAGCGAAAAGCCAGCCGTCATAGAGATGAGTGAGGTGTGATTGTGTTTAAAAATGGGGATAAGAGAGACATTCACTCCTGGAGCACATTTATGATGTTGCACTTAGTTGTTCACATGAAAAGTGAGAAATACTGGTGTCAAGAATGGAAAAAAGGGCCTGTGAGGAGGCTCCCTTGTCTCCACGCAGCTGGTCAAGTACTTCTAACAACATATACTGGCGTCTTCGATGGTAACGTTTCCAGAGGGAACCCTGCCCATTGCCCATTGCCCAGTGCATGCTGGGATAGCCTCCAGCTGTCTTATACCAGAACCTGAGACTGGTAAGGCAGCTGGAAAGAAATGAATGGATGTTGTATTGAATTGCAGTATGCTGAAAGGTGTTTGCCACTTGAGGCAAAATAATAATTCCTCGTATTGTCTTTAACCTCACTTGCATTGTTTGAAGTCCCCTCTCAGAAAATTGTCTGCTCTCACCTTATAGCATGGAGACAGTTAAGGTGTGGAAGTGAAGTAGCAGGTTTTGGGGATTGAACAGTGAAAGCTTTGAATTACTCCTAAGTACAGCACTCCTCTAAACACATGTGCCTGTACTTGTTGCAGCTCTGCCAGTCATTCAGGTTAAGTAATTGATTTATAATTTATGGCAGGTGTACCTCCCCTGTTGCCTGCAGTTTTTCCTCGCCCCAAGATACAAACCCAGCTGGCTGTGTACTCTAACACTCTATGCTACTGAGCTAAGATTAGCCACTTTAGCAAAGCAAAATCAAACATGAAACTTACCAAAATACTGTGTGATATACTGAGGGTCTTGGTGGTCTAATTCCTCACTCCCAAAACACAGTGGGGCTGCATGTCTGGAGAACAATCAAAGTCCAAGACAGCATGAGTCCAGGAGCCAGGGGGAACAGCAGGCGAGCAAACTGTCAATCACAGCTGTCAATCAGCAACTACACTGCAGACATTAAAGCCTTTTAATCTTGTTAATAGAGCAATAATTTCCTAAATATCCTCCAGCACACTTATTAGTGGGTCACAGTTAAGCAATTGAAACCATAAGGACTTGCTTGAAAAAATCAACCACCCCCCCCAAACAATTTCAGCTGAATTCAGGGATTTTTGGGAGCATCTAGCAGCTGTCAGTTTCATTGCACTTTAAAGTACTTCCACTCTGGCTTTAGTTTCAAGCTGTAATAGTTCTGTGAAACAGGTGCAGTGCATTGAAGAGCTTAGTAAGGGTAAATATGTATCTCCTTAGAATTTCCATGCAGCACTAGACTGTTAGACGGGTGTATACTAGGAAAATGTCATTATCTGAAAACCTGAACTAATCATCAGATCTGTTGTTGTACTGAGACCATCTGAGGGAGGTTGTGCTACAAAGCAACATTAATAAGTTAGTGAGGTATATTGAGCCTAAAGCCAAAGTTTTATTATGTCACAGAGGTAGTTCTCCTGTGATAGCTAACATCCCCAGAGAAAGTTATGTTCAGAGTTTCACATTTAAATAGACTATAAACATCTCATATTGTGCGTCTTTTCGGCAAATTAATCAAAGCCTTACATGCCCCCAATGTGTGTCTTTTAGTTTTTTCAGCTCAAAATTGTGCAAAAATGGTTCATTTCAAAGTCACCAAAAAACCACAGATTTTAAGGCTGTTTTAAACAAACTGATTTGCGCTGACAACCAATGAGCTGCACTTGCTGTAAACTGGCAGTGATGTGCTTGGTCCTGATTTGCCACCGAGTTCATCTTTCATTGCTGCCGCTACAGCTAACACAACATTAGAAAGTCAAATAATCTGTTGGTATATGTCAGAAAGAATATTCAGTCAGTGATTTCACTTTAATTTGGTCAAAAACTTAAATGATTTCACTGAATCCTTTATTATGGGGCAGTGTCAAACGTGAATGCCCTTTAAATATGTTTAAAGTTTAAGAGGATATGCTTTAATTGCTTTTAGGGCCGTCTAAATCATGACTCAAAGCTGCTACATACGTGAGGGTTAGAAATGAGGAAAGCGATTTGAGAGCTAGAGCTGCAGAATGTTGATCAGCTTTGCTCACTTGTCAGCTTGTAAACACCATCTGTGAACAATTTCTCTATAGCATGCTTTCTGATGTTGTTGTTTGAGTGACTTTGCTTTACTCCAGCCTGCTGTTGGTGATATTGTCCAAAACATTTGCTCTGCTGAAGGGTAAATGTGCACCAGCAGGATAGCGGTCAACAGTGCAACATCATTCTTAGCCATAAAGTCTGCAGCACCTAATTTACCTCTGTTCATCTGAGTCAGCAAGCTAGGTGCTGTTGTAGCAGCACCCTGCTTTTTTTGTTTTGTTTTGTTTTTTTTTGCCCACAAGCTCGACGATGGCAACAGCCTGATTTAGAGTGTGCTGTTGTTGTTGCTCTGTGGATGAAGGCCAACAATAACAATGACGAGAAAAGGGTTTGTTGCTTGATTGTGTCTTTTAGTAGATTCACTGAGTCTGAGCAGAGGTTGTTGCCCATCTCCTGTCGTCTGCACACCTGAAATATCAAGGCAGCGAAATGTCTCGTCCCTCATCTGTCACCTCTGGGGACGAGATGTTAGCTGTTGAAATGGCCGGCCTGTCTCACCCGGCAGATTGATCATCCCGTATCCGAAAGCTTTCAAGCAGATTTCAACATAGGCTTTATTTGGATAAACTGGATAAACTGTTTTCTTTGGCATTTTTGCTTTTTATTCAGATAGTGCTGTGGAGATGGTTAAGAAATGTTGAGCAAGAGAGGAGGACAATGACATGCAGCAGAGGTCCGGTCGGCCAGGGGTCGAACCTGACGCATAACTGCTCAGTCATCGAGTGAATCCCCCACAACATGAAATTTTTAAAATATCTAAACTTTTTTTTCAAAGGATAATAATTATCAGTGCTGTGAGCTTGTCTGTCTGTAGTGTTCTTGTTCATCTAAATCAAGCCTGTTGCCTCCCTGAGCATCCTGGAGCAATTACATTTTACTTTTTTTGTAGGTGTTTTCCGTAGTTGTATGTGTTTCCATATATGTTCTAGATTTGGAGCGTGTTTCCTGTTATGTTTGTGCATTTGCTTCTTGTGTGTTTGCTTTATCCTCAGGGGCCACCATATTCTGCATATCATCAGCTCTTAACCTGGTTTGCAATGATGTTGTTTGGAGCAGTCATTTCCCCTCCCTCTGCCCCCCTTCTGCGTACCTCCTCATCGCCACTCCCTCCATACATGTACCAGCAGCACTGGAGGGAGTGCAATAAAACAAAGACAGAGCAAGCAGAAATGCAGGCAAACAGCTGTAGCTCAGCTCTTAATGATCCTGCAGGGCTGAGGCTTGAATCTCCGAGTTTGTTTAACACCAAGCATTTGACTCATAAGTAGCTCTGGGTTTTTGTGCTCTGTCTTTGTTTCTCTTACTTTCTTCACAGTTTATTTTCACATAATCACAATGTATTTGTTTTCTTGTGAGGTGTTCAGCCCAAGTCTACTTGCACAGCTTTCTTTGCTAATGTGCACAGTAGTGATAGGTTATTTTTCATTAAAACAAACAGGCCCTTGTTGTTTTTCTCTGCATCTCTGTCATCCCCTCTCTTTCGCTAATGAATGAGCTATGTGTGAAAATACTGGGTAGTAAGCATGGGACCCTCGCCACCCCCAAACCCCACCTTCCCTCAGGAAACGTTTACACACACACGCTTGCTCCACAGCGACTCTGCACAATAACACTTCCACTGTCCAAGGACACAGTGTTCACTGGAACGCACACACTGTACTGTACAAATTTACAAGATTGCTCCCTTATACACTGGTAGGAGTAGCATTAAGGTTAAATCCACAGAGCTGTGTACAGATATTTTTTCTGTAGGTGAAGCAAGAATGTAAATCAGGAGTAACTGAGTCAAATAACAGCACATCCTGCCAAAGTGTTCTCATTAAGAGTGGCATTTAATTACTACTGATTTTCAGAATACAATTGAATAGCATTAGCAAAACCCTGGGAGCCGGCGTGGATGACGGAGAGCTTCACTTTGAAACCATCACAGCAATGTATTATGCCATTGATACAGAGCAAAAGGAGATGTGTCAACTTGAAAAGAAAGCATCAAAATTTTGGCAAAAGAAGGAAACTTTTGTGTCCTTTGTGTGCCACCGCTTTGATTGACGAAGGTCCCCATAGAAGCCTCATTCTTAACTAGTACTGTGTCTGCTTTTCTACACAATTTTAAAAATGTTGGTGCATGTGCAGTCTTTTCTGTTCGTTTAGATTACAGGTGTTTTTTTATCATAAGATGGATAACTTTTAGTTTAGGTCTTATTCTTATTGTAAAATGGTATATTTAAGTGTAAAAAGGTGTTTGCTTTACATCTGACTCATGTTTCATTAACTTATTTGGTGAAAAGACTGAGGATATGCTGTACCGTATGTCTACTTTATGCTGTGTCTCATCCATTGGAAGCTATGTTTGTAAAGCCCAAATTATACTTTCCTGCATCTGTATGGACACAACATTTAACATGGCATGAATTTCTTCATATACTCTTGTCAGCAAACGGATGCATAAGCAGCCCAAAATGCAAGATTGCACTGACAAACGTGGATATATCTGTTGTCTGAACATAGCATTTATCCATCCACTCATCAGCTACCCCAGCTGACTTTGCATAAGAAGCGGGGCTCGCCCTGGCCAACACAAAGAAACCGACAGCCGTGCATGCTCTCACTCACACCTACAACCAATTTAAAATCACAGATTAACCTGAACTAACCTGAAATGGATGTCTACAGACTGTGCTGTGGAAGCCGGAGCAGGTACAGGGAAAACATTCAAGCCGACCACTGCAACACTGTGCTGCTGTTGTGTTTTAATACACCTAGCCCTTAAATAATTACATGACTACATTTGTAATGATTTTATTTGGTTTAATTAAATCTAAAGCATATTTTCTGTCATTTCTGGAAAATCCCTAGTTTTGAATTGATATGACCTTAGATAGTCTTGGTAGTATCACATTAATTTATTTGCATTCATTTTAGCATTTACGGTTTCATCTTAAGACAAAATTCGTAAATGTGTATGCGCAAAACCATTTTTAGACACATTTCTTATTTACAAGCAAGGACATGCAATTAATACATTACAGCAGACCCATTAGTGCTGTGCATGTGAGCTTCTCTACAACCTCACAGGAATATGAAGGTTTGGGTGGAATTTTGGTGGTGTCTGAAGTGAGGACTTGATGGTAATGAAAGGCCGTCCTCATGCAGACATGGACTCGGTTCTGTTTTTAACAGCAGGCTTGCACAGCATGTGGTTGTTGGCTCAATTGTACAGCAGTAATTAGAGTGAAGAAATTTGTTATGGACGCATGAGTTGTGCATTACTGATACTCCCATCCTCCACCTTAAAGACTGAGGATTTGATTCCCGGTAGTGAAACCGCTGTGTTGATCATGTGGTCCAGCATCCGTGGGTCTGAAGCCAGATGAAAGTTCTTATCTGTGTTGCTGCATCAGTGATTCATATTTGTCCTTCACATGCCAGAACTGAGGGAAAGATGCCATAAATTTCCAACATACTAATAATTTTAGTGAAGTATTACATGGGGTAGCTTAAAATTAACAGTGATGTCCTCTACAGCACAAAAGGAAACAGACATTCCTAAGTGACACAAAACAGATCCAAAACAAACAGAACTGTTAGAAAATAGTAGAAATAGTAGAAATACATTTTAGTATTACTCATGCTTTGCTTGTTTTATTAATGCCAGAAGTGATTCAGCAAGGCTTCTCTAAATTGCTCAAAAAGCATTTCAAACTCAAAATGAGTGGAATTGTGCTGTTGTTTTCTGAATATGTCTAAAGACTAGAGGAGCAGCCAAGAGATTTTCACATGGAATCTGTTGATCAGTGGCGAATGTATGACCTTTTTACGGCCAGCTTCACACGCCTGGTGCTTGTGGATTCAGATTTTTCTCATGTCTGAGATTATCAGAAAACATGAACACACAGCTTTACAGATCTGATACAGGGACTGCTCAGGCATACTTTTGTCTTGGTGCACACAGAGCTTCATGCATTTGCATATCCTCATACAGTCAACTTTGTCAGTGTGTGTGTATATGTTGTATGGATGCAGGGCTCGCTGCAGGATCAGTGTCCAGACAGGTTTCTGTTGTGGGGACTGTTTGGTCTAGGTCTGAAAACAAAGAAAATATGTGTTGTGGCTGTTCTCATTGTATTCATGTGGTGTAGGCTCACTCTTTCATTTTGTCTCGTACACACATTACTTCAGACTAGCCATATCATTGGTCTGTAGTAGTAAGTTTCACTGTTAGTGTTGACTAGACATGCTGCTGGTTCTGCTACAGTCCAGGATTAGTAATGCCCTGGGCTTTATCACTGATATCAGGGGTAGGTGATGAACTTGAGAATGTGAGTTAAACCAATGAGGGGCACTGTGGGAGTTGAAAGAGACCAACAACGGAAGCAACTGAACAGTGAAGCTCACCTTGGACAGAGAAATAAAAATGCTGTGAAAGTGAAAGTCAGTGTGACACACAGAGCAACCCATGTGTGGTAGAGTAACTATTTTATGTCCCAAACTGTGCAAACTCCTGCATATATTTATTATTTGTCTCTGTCTTTCTCTGCTTGAGTGCCTCACTTCATCTCTCAGCTGAGTCTCTCAGCCAGAACAGTGGGTTTGAATGTTGCCCAGTCATCTGACTGGAGTTAGCCCCCGCAACAGTCTGGGATGGCAGCGGCGTCTGACCCACACACAAACCAAGAACAATACTTCCTTTTTGCTGACTTAAGTAGGGGAGCACGTAAAGGGGTTACAATTTCTGATCCTCTGTGTCAGGAGAGTGCTCCCCAAGGCAGAAACACAGAGAGGTCACATAAGACAAGAATAATTTGAAGTGCTAGACTTCCTTATGTTAATAACTTAAAGTCATTTAGGGATATCCTGAGTTGATCTGCAGGATCAGCATCGGGACTGTTTCAGCCATGTTTCAAAGCTATGTAAATGTGTTCCAGATGCCTAATTTCTTTGTCAGAACCACTGTAACACTTGGTAAAACTAATGTCATAGCTTCATAACCAAGTCTGGCCAGTGAGTGAACTGCACAGCTCTGAAAATTAATAGGCATCCCTTAACTTAATGATATGACAACATATGCCAGCAAGCCATGTTAGCACATCCACTTTTGCATTTTGCATGTATTTTAAAGTCACGTTCCAACTGCTCACGCCTCCTAAAGTGGTGTGTTTGAACTTCAGTGTTGCTGGAGATGAAGGGACACTGCCTTGATCATGTCCCAGCTGTCCCAACATATTATACAATTATAAGAAACCATCAAAAGAAATCTGTCATACTTAAACACGACTTAAGCTGTCACACATAGTTAAATTGGATTACTGGCTTAATGCGTGTAAGCGTGAGTTGTGCAGCTGTATTTTGTAGAAAAATCAATACAAGTATAATAAAGATTTTCAACAGATTGTTGCTAATTAAGGATATAAAAAATATAAGCGGGACATGTTCAGTCACTTTTTCATTCATTTCATTATTTACTCATCATGATTGTTGTAAATGCTTGAGCATGTGCATTTAGGAACTAGAGACTGACAAATGTGCAGAAAGAGCCACACGAGTAAGCAATCCTAACCTTTTGAATTTATTTGTGTTTTGCAGCTCAGAATGTGACAGTGGAGGAGATCCTCTCTTCCTATAAACAAGCCTGCCAGAAACTCAACTGTAAACCTATCCCCAAAGTGCTCAAACAGATACAGGTAAGGCCCAACCTAGCACAAACACATGAACAGACACATCTACACACACATAGTTTGGTGTATTTTGTAAATGATGTTTGTTGGGAGAGGAAGATGCTGAAATGTGATACAGTGTCCAAGGAAAGTTATTGAATGAGGAGGCGAATATCTACATGAAATTATTTTATCTGCCACATCTAGTGGAACGTCATAATCCCCTTCTAAATCTGTTAAACAATCCACATTATCAGTATGTTGATTAGCGACAATTTTGTAAATTACATTCTTTTTTCTTTTCTTATCTTTTTTTTTTGCAATAAACACTGGTCCTTTCTCCCTAAATGTTAGGGTTTGATCATGTTTGTCGGATATATTTTGAACTGTTCGTCAGAAAACCAGTATTTTGAAGACATCAGTTTAATGTGCAGTTTTTGATACTTTATAGACCAACTGATGAGACAGTTAATCAGTACAATAATTTGCAAGTTAAGACATTATTAAAAAAATTTTTAGTTATGGCCTTAATGTAATATAATATTCTTTTGGCAGCATCAAGCTGTAGTATTGACTAAACAGGTTAAAATAGTACAGAGAGTGACTTTTCCAGTGATACTGTAGATGTACATGAAGGCTTTAGGACATATAAAACTGAAATCACTCAAGTTATGGCAGCACTAGACTGCAATGTCCAACCAGGAGCTGAACAGGCAGCCTGTGAACAGTTAGGAAGTCCCAGTAGCTCCACCCAAAAGCCCTTTGCAACTGCCTGGTTTCCTTTTCGTGAGTCTGAACAAAATTTAGTTCCAAGAATTACATCCTGAACCTTTTCTTCTGGTCATGAAAACTCTTTAGAAGCTTGTTAATGTGGTTTGAGGGCATGGCATGATGTACCATGGCATGACTCTGGACAAGTGATGTGATAGTATCCAGTAATAGTGGGCCTTGTTCCTTTTCCACTAAGGGTGGTTGTTACTCCCAAAAGGCAGGCGGGTGGTTCATGTCTTTTTTTCCTGCCGTCTCTTGTGGGCTAGCCAGCACAGTCATGTGCCCCATAATCCTTCTATATAAGCACTTCTTCAAATCCAAGGGGGGACGCCTCGGGGCTGTTTGTTTTTATATTCCTACCGACCTCGTGCCTTTGTATGTGGATTGATGCACATGCTTTACTGTGTTTGTATGGATAACATCTTTAAATGTTGCCATATGTGTTAGCTTTTTCTACTAATTGTCAGATGAATGAATGGACAGAGAAAACAGCAAACATCCTCTTATTACTGCCCATTTATGACCCAGTGTTAAGATGCGATAAAAATACTAGACAATTGTACATGCATCCATCAGACTAAGGAGACCTTCTTGTAATGATTTCATGACACATTTTTGTTTTTTGTGGCCTCAGAGATGATGTGTGTGTTTGTCCTGCCTCTAAACTGACCATGTAATTGTTGGGTTTTAGCAAAGACTGACAATAATTCTACCGTCTGTGGGGGGCCAACACTCCCATTACTGTTTCAGCAATAAAGTGTCTGCTAACAGTGTGATAGAAGACAATATGTTTTAAATTAATGTGTCTGATTCCTGTTAAAATACAACTGATAACTCTGATACTTCAGAACTGTGTATATGCAAACATATGGAGGCCTGTTTCTTGCCTTGTATTTGTATTTGAACCTCCTATCACCAAACCAGTTTCTCTCTAGTCAAAGTGACGGAACGAAGGAGTTGGCAGTGCTAGGCATTGCAGCAGGGACACGTTACCACTTTCTCCTGTTTGCTATGTCACTGCTGCTGAGCGCACACCGTGAACCCTTCACTGGGCCTCTCCACTGGAGCTTTGCACATTTGTACCTGCAGATTTGCAGGTTTGCAAGTTATGATGTTGAGGGAAAGTGACACCCAGATGGAGGCGAGTTTGTGACTACAAAAGACTCTGCAAAGAAATCCCCACATGCCTTGTCAGCTGAGAGAAAGAGGTTGGGTTAACATCTCGGCTACTTGTGGAAATGCGCATCACTGTGCAAAGCTGCTGCTGCAAGCTTCATTTAGTCTTATGGTTTGGGTACATTTCCACTAGCAGTTGACTAAACTGGGATTTCTCGTCATGACAGAGGTGCCTCACCTTCTGCCCTGCTTTTTTCTGATTGCTCATGTTTGCGATGTCTGGCCTCTCTCCATCCCTCTCTACCACTGTAGTCTGTTGGTCCTCTCATTTCTGCTTAGTCATCCTTGCAGTAACCAGCCACACAAACAGACCAAATAGCTGGCCAAGGAGAGAGGCATGTTATAGCAAGAGGTGCTCAGCCATTTACTGTTTTTTCCTCTTTCACTCTAAAGGATTTCTTTATTAAGTCCAACTGGATTGTACACGTGGCACCTTGCCAGCGGCCCTACAGGTTATGTACATTTCTGGCCAGTTGTTTGTGTGTCTGTGAGTTTATAAGGGTCACTATTTAGCAGCTGTGTGTTGAATGCCTGTTCTGCAGTAACTCCCACCAGAGTCTTAAAACCTGGACACTTGGTAGCCTTGTGTCACATTTCTGCTGCTGCTATCCCCCCAGGGACAAGTGGTTTCCCTATTATGCAATGTCTCACACACAGCCTGTGAGCATGCTTGCTTTCTCTGAATGTGCAGAAACATGGTCTCTCTGACGTCTTAAATGTTCTTCTGTGATAAGATTGTCACAAATTGCAAAGAACATACAATAAATGTTCTGCTCAGTCTTTTGCTGCACGCACCACATGCACTTCTACACCTGCGTCCCAGTTTAAGAGGTGGACCCTCCACTCACAGTATCACATAAATCCCTTTGTGACCACTTAGCTGTATACTGAAGCGATATAAAGTCTGGAAATGTCACATGCTTGGAACATTTGTTGGTATTTATATTCTGATTTTGATGCCTTTACAGGTCACTTGATGTAGGCAGTTACATAGCCACTGCAACATCTAGACAATGGAAGCCATATATAAACTCTGGTGTTTGTGCTCATTAGCAACCTGAATATGGTGTTAATCGCAGAAAATGGAGGTTGTGTGGATGCAGTAATCGTAAAACTGCTAACACTGTTTGTTATGAGTCCACATTGTGCCCTTTCTGGTAGTAAACTTGAAAATGTTAAACTTTAAATAGCAATATACAACAGACATGCATCGGTGTTTTAGAAGAGCACTAACTTTGGCTGCCATACCTTCACGGCTTTGTGTATTTTTTGTGACATGATGCAGCCAGTTGAACGTTAACAAGGACCTTGTAACAGCCCCAGAGAGGAGGTGGAGGCCTCGGGAGGGTTTTCTCATACATCACCATCTGTCCTTTCCCATGTGAAAACTCGCGTCGTATTTCTTCCTTGTTCTCAGGCTCATAGTAAATGGGGTTTGCAGAAGGTCCTTAGACTACATGGCTCAGTAGTGTGCTGTACAAATATTAGCACGCATATACCATGTAAGAGGCATGTATCACATCAGCATTTAATGAACAAGATCAGAAAATGAAACAGTAGCTTGATGTTGCCCACCCACAACACACCCATACCACCACTCGTGCAGAGGCATACTGTGCGTCATGCACTATTTTTGGTTGTGGCAGCTCTGCCAGAGAGGATTTAAACTGACAAAGTCATTCTCACTGATAGATGCCTATGGTAATTGTAGGTGAAGATTGACTTGCTGTTAAATTGACCCAAATGTGTGTTTGCTTCTATTTACACAGTCAGAACCTTACAGATGTTGAATAACATCCAGTTATTTGGCATAAATTATCCACATTTTACAAAAACCTTTTGAGAATTTTTTGGCATTTATTAATCTAATTATCTCTTCCTGCCTTATTTAGTGTGATATTGTTTACTGGTGTCTGTATTGTGAGAATAACGCTTTTAGGATGTGACATTTGTCACAATAATTATGTTTATGGGACCTGTTGAGTCATACAGCAGGCCATGAACTCCCAACTGAACCAACATCACCATTCAGCCTCACACACATAAGTAATGGCAGTGAGGCAGGAGGGCAGAGGTTATCGAGTTCATGCTGAATGGGCTGGGCAGTCAACTAGAGAGAGGGATTTGCTGGTACATAGTTTTGTAGGCACCACTCTGTATGTTTTCTTGTTTGTGTGGGTGGTTTTGTGTGTGTTATCAGGGCATGAGGTGAAATAGTCTAATACCTTCTGATCTGTGATTGTGTGGACTACGTCACAGAATAAATGATGGCCAAAGTGAATGCATACACATTAACAGCAGGTTCAAAGAATTAACTCGTACATAGAATAGGTTCACCATTTGAGCAGTCAAGGCACATTAAAGCTACATTTTTAACCCTCTGAACCCCAAACAGTTTCTGATGGGTTTTATGCTCCGGCCAGATGTGGGCTTATTTTTCACTGCAATATAAAGTCCAGCACCTCTATGGAAAGAGCACAACTATGGCTAGAAGTAGAATCAACTAACTCATTTTAATTATTTTCTTATTTAATTTGCTTTAATACTTGTCTCCTATCTACTCTGTGTAAACACAGCCTGCAGTTCAGCACATTTAAGCCAAAACGTCTCTGAATTTTTGTCTCTTGCCTGTTGATCACAACTAAGTCAGATATGACTTTATAACTGCTGAGAAGTGCAGATTTTATGTTTTTTACAGAATCTGTTTAGTGTAAACAATTAGTTTTGAAAAACATTTAAAAGACATGTATAAATAAGGGATTTTTAATGAAATAACACAATTTTAAGGTTAATTTTATTTAATTCTTCCAACAAAACCGAATGCCAAACATTATTAGTTTAATGACTGTAAAAAATGTTGAAAATCCTGTAATTCTACCTGTTTGAAGTTTCTGGCTCTGATAGGTTGTGTAACATTTGTAATTTTTTTTTTCTTTGGTCAAAAACAACGCGCCCTTCAAGCCTGCTGGTGGGTTTGCGGGTTCAGGGGGTTCAGCAGGTTAATGGTCCCGAGAACTACTTAGCCATGAACATATGTGTTATCTCTGCTTCACACAGGCACACAGCCAACACAGCATAATCCCCCTCCCTCAAACATTCTGTTTCTGGCACTGAAATGGGGGAATATTGAAGTCTATGTACTATTGTAGTTTCTAAATGAATTTTGGGGGTTTGAAGATTAGTTTCACTCCTACATGTCTGGTCATACTTGTGATTACAGAACCTTTTTAAAGTGTACAAACCAAACATTTTATTCTGCCTCTGCTTTTTATTCAAAGTTTTCTAACAGTAAACTAAAGGAAAGCAATTTATTGTGCAGCTATATTGGGATGCAGTATTTCACTGGTTTAGCAGAGCTTCATCAGTGATAATAAAAAAGGCAGAAAGAGCCTCAGTGAGGTGTTAGATGAAGAGCTGTAGACAACAGCTTTAACAACAGTTTATGCAAACCAGCACATCTCCAACACGCCATCAAAGCTTGTGTCTCAGCTTTTCATGAGTGTCCTACCCACACAGAAAAACTGATATTAGGAATGGCGTAGCCCTTTATATAATACACTGCTCTAATTGAAGTTGCCGTCATTAGGGCTCACAAAGCAATCGCCTTCAGTGCTTCATGAAACTCACTAGTGGTGAAATATGCAGCGGCGCCTTGAGCTAGTGTGCTGTAAATAAGTTTCTTTGCAGAAAAAGTTTCCTAGTTTGCACAAGATCTGTGTTTTATCTCCAGCACTGATTTGTTGAAATGCCTCCTGTGCGATGTAAAAATTTCAACATATGAAAAGTTTGCCTCAGTGGAGAAGTCAGCTCCTAACGTTCCTTCTTTTTGTTTCTGCAGGAACTGAAAGACCTGACACAGCGAAATGAATGCTTGGATCTGAAAGGTAAGCACCAAAAAGCATCACAACGATTGCTATGCATTCATCTTGTGGGAGTCTGTAGTAGCCTAGAATGTCATACTGGGGGATAGGTTTTACAAAACGTACACCTTTTTTCATTAGCACTTTTAATGAACGGCAGCTAAACAATTAATTGACCAAATGTGTATGTTTGTCATCAGGTGAGAAGCTGGACTACAAAGCATGCGAGTCTCTGGAGGAGATTTTGAAGAGGGTCCAGTTTAAAGTGATAGACCTGGAGCAAACCAACCTAGATGAAGATGTAAGATGCCTCCTGTCTCTCTCTCTCATTATTGACCTTCTGTCATTGTTGCTTTCTACATTCAGTCACACTCTGATCATCTTTTCCACTATTCCTGCACAGGATATGGAGTGTTTGTCATGGGTTTTCTGATTACCCCAGATGTCCACTTGTGTAAACACCATTAGAGATGTTTGGGCTGTAGACATGCACAGATAGACAGAGCTGCAGTGTGGAGCACAGGGACACTGGTTCTGACCACTTCCTGTCACAGCTCCAAATATGCTGTAGAGTTCTGCATCACACAAAGCACACAGGCTCTGCCTTTGGCCAGAGTCACTCAAGATAAGTTAATTTGGGACTGTATGGTTCACTTTAATTACTGCTCATTCTTTTATTCCTGTCTGGCCATGTCAGTAGTTTCACTCTAACCACAGAATTAATTTAGGTCTCACTCTCCTGCTGTTTTTCAGCACACTTGGAAAGACTCCTTAATTATCATCCTGTCCTGTCCTCAGAGACTCTTGTAGACTTGAGAGTATTTGGGCAGCTTTTACTTTATTTCCAGACTGCTGGTTAAATTTGCAGTTAGATTTTTTTAATATAACCGGAAAGAAGAATGAAAGCTTTAGTTATCTGTCAAAGTCTCTCCTTACTTGGTTTATACCATGGACATGCTACTGAGGACGGCCGTGCACATGGTTTGATAAGCCAGACCAGGTGCGTATTGATTGGATCTCAGCAGATGTAAAGGCTGCAGTTAGTACTTCAGATTTGGCCAGCGAGCATTCAGTGTCCACCTAATTCTACCTTTTCCCTCTAGTTTAAACAAGTCAAACCACAAAAAAACAATACAGAAAAACACAGCAGTATGCGGTGAGTTTTGCCTTACAAAAAAGCAGTTTACAAATTAACCATGCTTTTCCAACCCCAAAACCTTCCAGTGGGTTAAAAAGTAACCAATATTACACCTTTATCAAAGTCAGAAACTGTAAAAAAAAAAAAAATAATAATAATTTAAATCGCTAGACTTTCAATTTTCTCACAGTTCTTCAACTAGTCATAAATGATATGTAGTTCTGTTGGAACACTTGCCTAATCTAGGCTAAAAATCAGGACTTTCTCTCAAAATCACTTAAAGTTTACATCTTGCTTAAAAATCTGACACAAATAATTTGTGTTCAGTAACAAGATTCTGAAAAAAACTATAAAATAGAAGAAAATGTTGCTCTTCTCATGCAACCGAGAACTCGTTAATCACTTAGCTGTGACCATCAGTGACGTGAAAAAATTCAGCGACTTTTAAGCTGAACTGCAGGAAGTGTTTACACAAAGCAGATGGGAGAAAATAATGTATATAGTAAAACATCTATAGTACGTACAGCCACAATTTGTAACAGTTTTGGTAACACCTGCTGGCACCTTTTCCATTCTTTGATGAATAAATAATCAAAGATATTAAACCTTCATTTTTTCTTTTTATGGATTAACTGTATTATAACTTTATTACACTGCACAGAGAATATTTTTGGGTCCCCTCTACGTCCAGTCATGGTTGTGCCGTTTCCATTGAGGTGCAGGAATTAATATTGCAGTTAAAAATGAGCCCACAGTGAGTAAAACTTTAACTGCTTGAAGCTCAGAGCATTAATGACACCCATTCATGTCATTGTTTCAGGTCACCTGGGATGCACCATGTTCATGTGTATGTATAATCAAGATGACAAGAACACATCTTATTGCTAGATATAAATGCAGCAACCCTTAGAACAGATGCCATTTTCCAAATAACTTATTTAGATGCAGATCACATTTTAATACCAGCTGTAAATGGGTCTCGAAGGTGTCAGCCCTGAGAATTGAATGGCATTCTGTGTAGGGCGTTCTTTCATACATGCCTAAAGGCTATACAGTAGTTTCAGCCCCAGGAGTTGGCAACAGTGACAAATACATCACCACATTTAGGTCAGCTCACAAATTCCACTCCTGAGTAGAACAGATTTTACAGAGTTGCCTGCCGGAACATTTTGTTGTGTAATTCCAGTTGACCTGAAACAATCAGAGACAGTAAAAAACATCAATCAAAATGAAGTGTCACCTGACAGCGGCAATGGATTATGTTTCAAGTGACAGCAAAGATAAGCAGAGATTAAGATCATAGTTTTTCATATCCATTAATTCAAGCGAATTTGAAGGCGTCCTTAATCCCCAGTGATTTTCAACCGGTGCTGAAAAACACTAGAGCTCAACTAAAAGAGGAAATCCAGACTCGTTACAGTTGAAGTTATTGTGTAAAACCATAAAAGCCTAAAAATACACAAAACAAGATGCATTTAATTTAATCAACTATGCGGTTCATATATGTCTTAAAACAGATTTTAATTTTAGGAAATAAAAGCACAAAATGCAAACAAATACAGAGTGACATAGGCACTTTTTTTCAGCCAACGTGGAGCGCGTCCCCGGAAATGTGAATGAAGTGGCTGAATGAGTCAGTGGCTGAGTCACCAGAGAGCAGCATTTCAGTCTGAGACAAGTGTCTCGCCTTGGGCTGGGATGAAATGAGACTCTGAAAGGAGGAAATATTTAGGAAGTGTCATTGGTTGAGCTGAGATTAGAGGAAGGTGGGACAGAAAAAGAATGTAAAGGGATGGAGGATGGGTTCGTTTTTGAAGTGAGTGTGAGAGGTGTACGATGTATGGCTTGTTTTGGCAGAGACTCATATCTGCAGTTGTGGCATTTTGTTAGGAATGATATGGGAAGATGAAAGGAGAAAAACAGTTCTGCAGAGATGTTTTAAGAGGCATGCAGAGGAGCAGGCATGGGGAGCGCTAACACAAGCTGGATTTTATTGGACTAAGTGTGACTCTTCTTCCCCCACCCTGTAGATAAACACACCAGTGTATACTCAGTAATGTCTCCTCGTATACACTCACACAGAGGGGAAAGGTTAAGATACACTATGCAGTCGTCTTAGAGGAGGATAAATTCATGCACTCATGTTTTAATCTGGATCACATCCTACAGCTGGCTGCACAGAAGCTAATCCACCCATGATTTTTTGCTTTTAATTGTTACTGAATAAAAAGACAAGAAATGCAGAATCCGCATATGAGAGCCAACAATCCAGTAGCTGGCTTTACTGTTGAGATATGCCAATATCTGGTATGTTTTGAAGACAAATAAAAAAACATATGGAACCATAAAATATCAGTTATCTATCTCCACTTCAGTGTCATTGACATCTTCATGTAGTCAGTACATCAGTAATAGATGAAAGACTTGCACGCCTGCACCCCCACCAAAAGCCAAAACGAGATTAAAACAATGTAATCACATGAGCGCACTTTGACTTTATCCTGCATCATCTGATATTTCCTTTTAGTGCTGCATCTGCTCTTCACCTCACACAGTTTTTTGCCGTACAGTTCACACAGCACTGATCATTTTGAATCGTTTTTCAGTCTGTGATGAATACGACAGTGATCACTGTACCTCTAGAATATATCTGAAATGACTAATTATCAAACCAATCACTTGTTGGACATTAAAATGAATCTGCTTTTGTGGGTTTTTTTTACTATACTTTGCAAGCACAAGTGTCTTTTCATGATTCCAGCATCTTAAGTGTGAACATTTGTTGCTTTTCTTTACTATATGAATTGAAACTGAATATTTAGAAGAAAGAAGTAAGATTTTACAGAATGAAAAAAATAATAAGCAGTTTAATATATGCAGTTTCATACTGTGGCTGTTTGCAATTTTTCAGATGTCTCCAAGTTGTTACCACTTTTACCAAAGAGATTTGTCCTTTCTTAACTGCTTAGATATTTGTTAAATTCAATATTTTCTGTCCAAAGAGGTGAAGTGTCCCAAATTTCACACCAAAAGCAAATATTTCCTACCACTGAACTGAAGTACCCATAGTCAAAACAAGGTAGAAAGCTAGCTCCAACATCAGGATGCTACTTATACACTGATGAACCTGCATGAATAATTTATTATGTAGTGTATAATAATATGTTAGTCAAGTGTTATTTACTGCATAACTAGTATATTTTGCTGATAACCTTCCTCCATGTTTGTATATGATTTTAAATGCAGAGGTTTTGCTTGTAATGGATTATCCCTACATTATAGTCTTGGTACTTCTAAATAAATAAATCATCTTAATGCTTCTTCGGGCACTGGTTGTACCTCAACATTCCCTGATTCAGTTTATATCTAGAAGAGGTAAGCCTTGACTTTTACGTTCGCTGTTATTTAGAATCCTGCTGAACCTTAAATTCGTTTTTGCGACAGTAAACAGTGGCACAAACGCTTTAACTTGTCATTCCAGCTGTAGTGTCTCTACTCACACCTGAGGCCCTCATGGAAACACCTCAGCAGTTCTCACCTGTCCTGAGGGACCGTTACCACGGCAACTACAGCTGCTCCAGGCTGTGTATTGTAACATCAGGGTTTTGACACTGTGACCGACTGTGATATTTATTTGAACTGTTGGATTTTAATTTGAAAAGCTTGTAATTTTTCATGTATTTCTCCTTTTCTCTTTGGCTTCTGCTTCTCAGGGTGCATCGGCCCTCTTTGACATGATCGAGTATTATGAGTCAGCAACACATCTCAACATCTCCTTCAACAAGCACATTGGCACACGAGGATGGCAGGCAGCCGCTCACATGATGAGAAAGGTGAGAGATCATCCTCCCATGCACTGGCTCATAACAAGAAACGGAGAAAATGAAGAGGGTGGGAATAAGATTGGGTTTGATACATTTATGGATCTACAAAAATATAACAATCCAAGGGACAACAATTTAAAATGATAACACTTCTTTTCACACTTATTTTGAGATGTTAAAAGCAAAGAAGTAGAGAAAAGACACTATGACAAACTGACCACAGTTTGACCTGACAAAAATTTAGGTTTGTTACTGTTGACAGTTCAGTGTCATATCTTTTTTTATTATAGCACATGTTATTTCTCTAGAATAAGTTTATCTAACATTAGAATGTTATTTTGTATCATTAAATTTAAAACATGTTTGTTTCTTTCATCATTTGATCGTGTCACAACAATGGCTAGAAGAACTCAAAAAACATATTTTTGTGCAATTTAACAAAGTTATAATGCTATAAATCTTTTTTAAAAAAAATAGAAAATTGAATTTCATTAAATACTAATTTCACAAACATCTTAATAAACCTGCAGCATTTTTCCAAGTGTCCACTGGCTGTTGCAAATATTAGAAAAAAATTGGGGGCTCTGTATAATATAGATATTTTACAACTTGTGTCCACTCTTTTCTTCTTCTTCTTATTTTTAAACACAGCCTGCAGTTCAGCTGAAAAATTCCCCAAATTTTTGTCACGTGGCTGCTGATTGAAAGTGAGTCAAAAATGGATTCTCAGAAGCACTTTTTTAAAGAATTGTGTTACTGCAAATTGTTTTTTCTCATTTTAAATGACACATGTAGAATTAAATGAAATACAGTCGTCCCTCATCTGTCGCGGGGGTTAGGTTCCAGAAGCCCCCACGATGGGCGAAAATCAGCAAAGTAGCGGCCTTATATTTATTTTATCATTTATATATATTTTAAGTCTTTATAAACCTTCCCCACACTGTTATTAACCTTTCCCACAGTCTTATGAACACTTCCTATGCTCTCAAACACTTTTCTTACTCTTAAACTTATGTAATTTTAACAACATCTAAAATTCTGTATGGGTACTCACCAGTGAATATACTACAACTTGAATGATTAGGATGACGATAAATAAGCTGTACAGTGCTGATGACGATGAATGTGCTGCACAGCCAAGGCGCCGCTTCATCAGGCGGTGCAGTATCTTTGTACTCATCCGTAACCTCTCTTTTTGCTAAAGGCGTAGGCGTAACTAGTGTCTTATTCGGAGTGAGGAACATAGTTATGGGGAGTTGCTGGCGCTGCTTTTTCTTCTTGGCAAGAAGGTTTTCATAAACCGACATGCCACCCTGGATTGTGAGGCGAGATGCTGATGCTATGTGCGGGAGACGGAGGAGACGATGCTACGGTCGCTGAGCCAATCAGCAACCAACTAGCTCAATCTGAAACGGCCGTAGCTGCATTTTACATATGTGCGAGTCTTTGTCTACTCATCTGCTGTACCCTACGTATTTTATTTTGATTGAATATTCTTCTTATTCTGCAATACAAAATTATATATATGCAATATAAAAATCTGCGATACAGTGATACCATGGAAAGTGAACCCCAACATGACAAGGGACAACTGTATCCTAATTTTTTAGCTTTGATTCGGTTGTTTTTCAGACAGTTATTTTAAGGACTGTCAGAGAATTAAACTTCTGATGATTCTTCTTGTGTTACAGTTACTTGCTATGATAAATGGTGTAATCTTGAAAATTAAAAAAAACAACTAAAAACTTTCAAACCCACTGATGGGTTTTGAGGTTCAGAGGGTTAAACAGAGTCTCAGATACAAAACTGCAACACCTCAAAGTAAACTATAAAATGAATATCCACATTATCACACCTAAATACAACATAAAGGGATTCACAGCTTAGTAAAATATTTTTTAATGGCATAAATATGACAAACAATTAAACATAGTTTCAGGTTATGAAAAGTGCTATAACACATATTAAAACAGTTTAATGTTCTGATGTTAGATAAACTTATTCACAAGAAATATGTGCAGAAGTAAAAAAAAAAAGATATGACATTGAACTGCCAAGAGTCACAGAGCTGAGTTTTTGTTGGTTTGATATTTGATAGAGGAGGCCCCGTAAAAATGATAATACTAAGGAGAGTGCAGGTTGAATAATGACTGAATAAAATAGATGACAGCACTGTTATAAGATTTTCTTTCCTCAGAAAACTCAGTGAGGTGTGATGGAGTCCTCTGGTCTGAGTGTTTCTGTTGTCTTCAGTGAGAAACTTCTTCAGCCTCCAGGTCAAACTGTGGCCACTTTGTCTTAATGTCTTTTCTCTACTTCTGTAATTATTGCTTTGTGCCCGGTGGGAAAAAACAAAGGATCTTTCCACTGTTTCTTATCTTCTATCTTTAGCGTCATGCAACACTGCCGTTTCCTGTCAGTGCTCAAACATAAGGGTCGCCCTTCGCTTGGTCACTCTTTGACGTCAGTCATAACTTATTACTGTTAAGAATACAAATGGGTGGCCGACAAAACATGTTAATATATCACCCTTCACTCAATATATGTGGGAGAGCACATGGATGTGAACAGCTGTTGTTTTTTTTAATTAAAAAAAACATACGTTGGAACTGCTGATTGTGTGTCAGTGGAATAGGAACAGTGAAATAACTCAAAACAGATTTACCACAGGCTGTTTTGTTTATTTCTTATGTGCATAGCAGTACAGGATGTAAGGGAAACTGTGAGAGAATACTTTAAAAAACATGCATATCCTAAACCAAAGAAGGTAAATTGACATTTAATGAAAAAGCTTTATTTCTTGTATATTAGGTCACTAGATTGTGAAATTTGTCTATATTTGGCTTCACTGAAGTTTAATGTGGCGTCCCAGCAGAGCACCACTATGACCAACACTAATCTGTTTCCAGAGCCACAGATTACTTTGCAGTCTTTATCATTAATATTGTGGCCTTCTGCTTATTAGTTTAGATTTGGGTCATTACTTCCATCCTAAAGGGAAAAACAACACATTCTTAATCACAATTTGTATCGATGCAACGACTGTGTGCAAAATTTTATGAGTCCTACTGTAATCATAACTCTGACAGTGTGAACAGCTAATTTGTCACCTGATCAGTGTTTGCACCAAAAGGCATCCCTCAAGCATTGAGCGTCTGGTGATTAATGAAGGACTGCCTGGAGACACCACACATATATTGCGGCTTGGAGATTATTTGTGTTGTAGTGTGTAATTAATACAAGTTGAGGCTGACTGCAGTAAAGAAAATACATCTTAATTAACTCAAGCTTTGACAAGTGCATGTCCTTGAATTCCTTAGTTGAGGACTTGGATTAACCCTCTTAACCCCAAGCAATTTCTGGGTGTTTATTTGCTCTTGTCACATTTTTTCCTCACAATGGGTTCATTTTTCACTCCAATATAAAGTACTGCACATCTATGGGGACAGCAACAGCCTCGGCCAGAGGCAGAGGGAAAACTGAAATGTCTTATGTATAGTATAGCACAGTTATGACACAATAAATCATAAAAATCTTTTCTTAATTATGCATTTTACAAAAGTTTTAAAACATGGAGTCAACATGTAGAACATTGTGTAGATGCCATGTTTTTTTCCAGTTACCTATACTGGAAAAACCATGGTCGCTCTACATACTGTAGATATTTTACTACTTACAGCTTTAATTTGTTGCAATGCCTGTTTCATTTCTGCTCTGTGTAAACACTGCCTGCAGTTCAAACAAATTGTACATGAATTTTTGCCTTGTGACCGTTGGTCACAGCTGAGTCAGTAATGGCTTTGCAGTTGCATCAAGGAGGACAGAATTAAACCTGGTTTACCTAATATGTTTATTGCAAGCATTTTTTTGCAAAGTTTGAAGCCAGACATGTAAAATAAAGTGATTTTGATGAAGGATAATAATTTTTAGTGTAGAAATGTCTTTCCTGACAAAACTGAAAGTCACACATGATTAATTCAAGGACTGTGTAAAAGAGCTTCCTGTTTCTACAGTTTCCTGCTATGATAAAGGCTGTCATTGTGGTGTTTTTAAAAACAGTAACATACCTTTCAAACCCACCGGCAAGGCTTGGGTTTCAGAGGGTTAAACAGACCAAAACAAATTATGTGACTTTGCCTTTTTCTGGGCTTCAGTGTGCAAACTTGTCATCTTTGTCATATTCACATTTGCTCATTTGAGGATAATATTTAATTTAGTGACTCTGATGCAACTATAAGCGCAGGTATTGCTCTGGCAATAAAGATCAAAGGCCTCCAACTTGAGCGTACAGGACGCAGAGTGTGTTCCCTACTTTACTCAGAAGTCATCTACAAAGATTGATTTAAGCTTTTGCTTGTGCATATCAAATAATTTCTACCCCTCTTCGTGTCTTCCCCCTCAGACCAGCTCTCTGCAGTATCTTGATGCCCGTAACACTCCTCTGCTGGACCACTCGGCTCCTTTTGTAGCACGAGCGCTCAGGATCAGTGGCAGCCTGGCAGTCCTCCACCTGGAAAACGCGGGCCTGTCTGGCAGACCGCTCATGTTGCTGGGTAAGATGGGCAAAATGCCCGGGGGGTGACAGAAGAGGATGAACAAGGGGAAGAGGAGGCTTTTTTTGACTTTCACGCCCCACCTTCAGTGCAACCTTAAACACAGAATCTTACTCCCTGCATTTGTTCCTTTGTTTCTAACGTGTGCTTTTCTTTAAATCCTTTAACCATTGTTGCCCTTACTTTTCTTTTGTCTTTCGTTTCTCTGCTCAGCTACGGCTCTGAAGATGAATATGAACCTGCGTGAGTTGTACCTGGCAGACAACAAGCTCAATGGCCTGCAGGACTCAGCTCAACTTGGCAACTTGCTCAAGTTCAACTACAACATTCAGATCCTAGACCTGCGCAACAACCACATCCTAGACTCCGGTACGCAGTAGTGATACAGAGTAGTAACACAGTACTACAGCAGCATAATTGTTTGATACCTTTGTTTTCTCGAGGTGGCATTATTTTGCTGAAGAGATTCGCTCATTCTGTGAACACCTCAGTACCTTTTTCACAAAATCAGGCGAGAGTTTATTGCTCCCTGCGGGAAAGTTATGTAATCACAGTGAAAGGAAGCCACAAATACAGCATTTAATCATATAATTCGAAATTGTATAACAAGCAATAAAGAATGTGGAGCTAAACTAACAGGAAAATAAACTGAGAGCAATGCCCATATGCAAAGTGCTGTACAGAAAGAATTGCTGCATGTTTCCTGGTAGAAACCAGTAAAACAACTGGGCCCAATCTGATATTTTCACAACATCCCTCTTTATTTAAAAGCTGCTGAACAGGTTTTAAAAGCGTCCCCAACTAATTATGTGTGACCATTTGGTTGCAAAAGATTATTACATTGATAGAATTGTCACTGCTGAGTACAGTACATCCACCCATTCATCCATCCATTAGGAATACACCATTAAACCTTTGTCGCGGGGAGGCTAGAGCCTATCCCAGCGGACTCAGGGCGAAGGCAGGGGACACCCTGGACAGGTTGCCAGCCTATCGCAGGGCCACACATAACGACAGACAACCAAACAGACTCACTTTCACACCTACAGACAATTTAGTATCACCAATTAACCTGAGCATGTTTTTGGACTGTGGGAGGAAGCCGGAGAACCTGGTGAAAACCCACACAATCACAAGGACAACATGCAAACTCTACACAATACATAGTAATAAGACAGAATAATTTGGGTTTGACGTTATTATGTTGCCAAACCTTTTTTTTCTACTTCCTCCTACAAATGTTTTCAAATTTACACTTGACTTATTGATGCACTTAACACTAACCTATTTTGGCTTTTTAAATTAAATTGAATTCAGACTCAAAATGTGATGTTGGTCTTACACATAAAGTGTAAGACTAGCAAATTTAGCTTTGTAGTAGTTCTCAAGTAGAAATTTGTGTTACAGCTTCATTTTATGTGCTCATTCATGCAAATCTATTGTATTTCCCCCTGAAAGATAACATTTGATACTGCAGTTAACAGGAAGTGAGGTCCTCTTGTGACTATGACTAATAAAAAATACTTCCTGTAATAAGAAAGGATTATTGCAAAGTTGTTGGTAATGTACCAAGCCTCCTAAAATTAGATGTTTTATTTTAGTCCACGTGATGTTTATTAAAACAGATTTTTTTATGTAATCACATGAGTAATAGCTCGGTCTGTTGTGTCTTCTTGTGTCGTCACAGGTCTGGCCTACGTGTGTGAAGGACTAAAAGAGCAGAGGAAAGGCCTCGTCACTTTGGTGCTATGGAACAACCAGCTCACACACAACGGCATGGGCTACCTCGCTGCTGCTCTGGTAAACACACACACACACACACACACAGACACTGAGGGACAATAAAACCAGTCTGTGCACACATACACTCATCAGTGGTTTTAAGAGGAAAACACTGGCTGTGTGTTTAACAGAACAGGGATGCAGAATTCAATTTTCTCCTCATTACTCTCTTAGAGAAGAGATCAAAATAAAACTCTGCTGTGTGTTGTATCTCAGTCTTCCTCATGTTTGACAGCTGAAACTTAGCTTCCTTTTAAGTCTAGCTCAGTCACTGGGTATGACTTTTTGTTTGTTTACTGATTTATAGAGTTCACCAATGATAAAATGTCACCTTTGGAAGAGTAATGACAGGTGGAAATCCAACCAGAGGCAGTGATGATTACAGGATCCCTGTAAGACTTGATTAGAACATAAAAGTTGGCTGCTCTTCAACCTCCGTGATGCCTGGAGAATCTTGTCAAGAACAAATAAGACTTTGCGTTCATTGTCACCTAGACAGATGGATGACTCATATTTGCATTTTGCTGGAGAACACTGCTATCCAGTTACTTCGTGTAAAGCTTAGAGTGAGGGGTGTGTGGGTAAGGGATTCGTGTGCTGTGTAAATAGCTGCTCTGACGTCTGATTTGACGGTATACCTGACATTTTGAGCTGTCATATCTCGCTGAGTGAACAGATGTGAGCGCAGGTTCTGATCGTGCGAAATTCCCACAATTTAGCTTTGTTTGATTTCACAGCTGTCTGCTGCAGATAATCCACTGCTGAAGTCACTGGTTGAATTTCTGTCAATGACTGATAGCGTCATTATCTCTTGCACTCAGTTTTCCTTGTGGGACATCACTTTATTGTTTTATTACTCCAGTGTTTGCATTTAAACTCTCCTGAGTCATTATGTTCTCAGCCTTGTCAGAGGAAGATAAACCATTTTCTGCTGTTTTTAGTCATCAAATGTCGTTTTGTGGTTTAGTCTTATTAATAGCACCAATGAATGTTTTACAAACGTCATGCATAACATTGTTGGCATCAATAACATACTCCTTGATCTCCTTATTCCCATTTTACTGGTGGTGGTTTATGAGATCTGAGTAATTCTAAGATTCCCTTTAGTGAGTCACATGAATAGTGTTACAATGAAGCTTAAATGTTGCACTGTAATGCAGAAATTAGCTGCAAAATTAATTTTAATCGCTTTTTGAACAAGAGATGTCTGTAAATTTTTAAAAGCTGCGGTTTCATAAAGTGAAGTTTGTCAACAAAAGTGTGTTTTTGTTTAGAAAATAAATGATATCTCATCAAATGTGTCAGTCATGCAAAAAGCAGTAGCCAAGAAAAAAAAACATGCAAACAAACTTGCATAGAGGGAGGAATGTGTGTCAAGCTATAAGATGGCACTTTTCCAACAACAAAATGAATATAAAAATAATCATTAGGACATAGAGTGAAGTGAAGTTCACTAAAGCCATCAACTTCTCACATGTTGTTAATTATGAAGAATTATGACACAGTAGGAAACTGATTTTAAGAAAACGTGATGGTTTCCTGTTGGATAATTGTTATTTTGAGCTCTTCCAAGAGTATCTGTCTGAACGTGTTTCCGCTGAGGCCTGTTAGATGTTGCAGGGCCCAAAAATGGCCTAAAACCACCAATAATAATAAAGAAGCTTCCAGGACTGTCCTGGCTATTGGTTCATAACCCTGGAAATAAACACAGTGTGCAGTGTTGCATTGCCAAAATACAATGATATGGTAACACTGGGAATTTAACAGTAAGCAGTATGAGGAGGGAAAGCCTGCACAGTGGAAAAGCTAATGGAGAACTAGAGCATTTTGACACAGTAAAGAAAAGTTTACATTAAAGTGTGTGTTTTAGAAGTGCCTGCGGCAACATATTAGCAGCAGCTAAGAGTCAGCTTATTAAGTAATAAACTGGCCTGCAAGCAAATGAAACCTGTCCAACTTATAATCTTATAATATCAAAGCAATTCAGTTAGTAAAAAGACAAGGAAAAAAATCTAGTACATAATTTAAATACAGAAGCTACTATATTAATGCTTACTGTAAACATTAGAAATTTGATCTATGCATAAAATACTATGTGGCTTATATATAACAGCTGTGAGATCCATCAACACTAACAGGAATTAATACAGCTAAATTATGTATACTGGACAAAGAAGTAAATGCAGCATGTAATATTTTATTACGTTTTTAACAGAGGGGAATAGGAATTTACTGGTTTGATATACAGAATCTCTACAATACAACAAGTACGCTCTATATTCAAAATGATAATAGACAGATCAAGAGTGGGGTCACAGACCAGAACTCACATCACTGACGCATTTGTCCACTGTCATTCTAAACAATACTAAATATAAATATGAATCTGCATGTTGTTTTTCTCAGCCATGCACCCAGAGTCTGGAGACTCTGAACCTCGGCCATAATTCAGTTGGAAACGAAGGAGTCCACAAGCTGAAAGATGGACTGATTGCCAACCGCTCAGTGCTCAGACTGGGTCTTGCTTCCACCAAGCTGTCATGCGAAGGTGAGAATTAGTGTGTGTGTGTGTGCCTCCACTGCAATTTTTATGGTGGATTTTGGCATTTCTGACTGCTGCTTCCTTCTGTCAATTTCTGCTGCAGGAGCTGTGGCTGTGGCTGAATTCATTGCAGAAAGCCCCAGACTTCTGCGTCTGGACCTCCGAGAGAATGAGATCAAGACAGGTGGCCTTATGGCTCTGTCGCTCGCCCTGAAGGTCAACACCTCTCTGCTGCGTCTCGACCTCGACCGGGAACCCAAGAAAGAAACTGTAAGCTGAGGAACATGGCATGGGGAAGGGGAGTTGGAAAGGCAAAAGGCCGATTATATTTCAAATCAGATGTGGAGATGTGCATTTTTCTGTCTCCATAAGTGTTTCCGGGGGTGTTGGGCCTGTTGTTTGGCGATATTCAGATTTTCCTGTTGTCAACAAATCACATGAAAATACCAAAACCAGCAATGAACTGAACTTATCAACAAGTAATTTCTGTTTAATCCAAGTCTGATGTAGCTTATTTTGCTGTGCCAAAAACCTCCATTGTTATCAAAAATAATTAAAAACAAATTATTGAGCCACACTGTTGCACACTAGTGCTATACTGACTGCGCTGACTGTTTCGAGACGGTCCTACATACCTTATTGTGCATCTGTAAATAATCATAAGAATACCAAATCCAGAGTTGAAATGAATCCTCAACAAAAGATTAATTTGCTCCTGGTTAAATAACATTTACTAAAAACTATATTTCCCTGCTGTTTCAGGAAATTATTAAGCATTTTGAAAATGAAGGTATACAAACAGAACGTTGTTTTTAAAGAGCTGCATACTGGATAGAGAAGGCAGAAAATATTTGCAGTATTTTTTATATTCTTTCATTTATTTATTTGTTGACAACACAGAATAACACCTCCCTGCAGCCTTTTTTTAATGATGTTTTTAAATTAGATGGCTGACAGTGGAGGGATGACAGGTAGTGAAGTTAGACAGAGATAGGGACTAACATCAAACGTCTTCTTCACCCCGTAGCCAGCAGAGCATTCCCACTCTTTGCTTTTAAAAGAAATTTGGGAAAGCAGGAAGGTACTTTCTGTGTGATGTTGTTCATGTTGCATGTTTGAGACATTTTGTTTTGTCTCTCAGGTGAAGAGCTTCATTGAGACACAGCGCGCCCTGCTGGCTGAAATCCAGAATGGCTGCAAGAGAAATTTCATCCTAGCCAAGGAAAAGGAGGAAACCGAGCAGAAGATGAGACAGTCGGCCTCCATGGCTGAAATCGCCACCGAGGATGGGACCAGGGAAGAAGAAGAGGAGCAGGAAGCAGCATCAGAAGAAAGAGCGGATAAAGAGGGGAAAGAGGGAGAGGGAGGAAGTGAAACAACAGGAGATGAAGTACGGACAAGCAGCCAGTCGGGAGCGAGTTCAGAGACGACTGTTCCTCAAGTCCTGGAGTCTGACTCTGACACTGAAGATGAGGAGGAAGCAGAAGTGGTAGCAAAGTCTCCTACTTCAAACTCCTCCACTCTCTCAAACCAGACTGCTCCTCAAACCCAGACAGGTGTTGCACAGTCTTCCCTCAGTGCCTCATGTACGTCCTCGCCCCCGCCTGCCTCACCTGCTGCAGGAGCAAGTGTCATTTCAGGCATCACTGTCACAGAATCTCCAGTTCCTCCTGGCACCCCTCCATCTCCCGGACGCTGCATATCTGTCTCAAGCCCGGGTAGGGGTCACAAGATTTTCATGGTAACCCGGGTGGAGAGTCCACCTGAGCAGCAGCTGTTCCAGCTCCAGAAGAGTACACCTGCAGCTCCCAGTCAAGCTAAAGAAGCCTCAAAGAAGCCTGTAAACATGAACCCGCCTGTGACACTGCAGACACAGCCTCCGCCCGCATCCCAAACACCTACAGAAACACAACAGACACAAGAGGACGCGAAGGAGAGTTCACCTGCTCTGTCAACAGACTGTAAAATGACAGAGCAGAGTCCTGTAGCACCTGTAGGATCCACACTAAATACTACAGAGACCCACAAACTAGAGCCACAGTCTACACCTCAACCCACAGAGGATGTGACAGCCAGAACTTTAGACCCAGACGTGACAGACCCAAGTCTACAAGCACCAACCCTGCCTTCAAACTCCTCACCAGTGCAGGCTGTAGCATTTCAGGTCACCGAGGGGTTACCAGAGGTCCCTAAAAGCACCCAGCCAGAGCCTGCTTTAGTAGAAGCAAACAAGGAGGGACAGGAGGAGGGAGGTCATGTAGAAAATGGTAGACAGGTGATGCCCCCAGAGTGTAAACTCTCAGATGAACTGAATCAACCCCAGACTAGTTTACCTACGCAGCAGCAACTATTAACATCTGCACTTGAACAGCTACAGAATGACTTAGCATCTGCATCAGAGGAGTCACCAAACCAAACAGAAGAGCCACAACAGGAGAAGCAGAAAACATCAGTCAGCTTATCAGAAAATGAAAAATCCAGTTTAACAGAGAAAGAGGAGCCAAGCCAAGAGGAACCAAGGCCAAAGCAGCAAACGGAGGCAGATGAGGAGGAAACAGAGTCCATTCTCTGTGTCCAGACTGATCAGCAGGCACCATCTGTCACTCAGGATGGAACACAGGATTCAAACCCTGGAGCAGAAGAGGCTTCAAAGAGTCTCGACCCAGAGGTGGAGGAGGAGGAATCAGCTGATGAGAGCTCTGCAGACGAGGGCGAGTGTTTTGCTGAAGCTCTGGAGGGGGAGGTGGTCAGTTCAGCTCTGCCCAACGGCCTGAAGTCAGAGTTCTCCCTCCATCTCCTCGACGCTGAGAGCCCCAAACCTGGAAGCTGCGTGATGGAGCACGGTGGGTCTTTGTAGTCACAGATTTTTGCTGGTTTTTTTTTTAGATAAAGACAGTCTTTTTATTAAAGTGTGTTTTGTGTCATTTGTGTAGTGAGTGTCAGCTGTGGACAGGAACTGGAGGAGCTGCTGCTGGAAGCCAGTTTGGAGACAGGGAGAGACGCACCATGAGGTGGTGAAGTAAACATTAATCTGAAAAGTCAAAACCAATGCATGGTTCAGGTGCATCAGAAGATGTATTTAAGAACTAATGGCAAATGTTGACGTGGCACATTAACAAGCTCAACTAAAGTGATGGACATGTTACACACTATCCTAAAACTGAGGAAACTGAGGAAAACAAAGCTTGTTCAGTTGTTCATAGAGGATCCAAGGAATCCATAGATTTGTTTGGGTTTTCATGTACTATCTGCTCGACTGTTGTTTCTCATGGATGTGATGAGGTCCACTGTTCGTAACAGTTGTGTGGATATGGCAGACATACTTGTAATGCATGTTCTCATGCATTACAAGTATGTCTGAATCTAATCAAATCCCTTATATACTTAATATAAACCACTTCTACCATTTTATACCTTAACTGCTTTCTTTCCTTTAACAACACTCCATTGACCCTTTGACCACAATCATCTTATGTATTTACATATTAATAGGAAAGTAGAAAAACAATATTAAGGCTGATTTTAAAGAGGACATATTATGCGCCTTTCCAGGTCTCTTTTAGACATCTGACGGTGTTTGTTTTGCATAGTTTACAGTTCAAACCACTTCTCATATATCTTAAACTTGTCCATTATGCAGTCCTTAAGGTTTGTTTGGGTCTAAACCTTTTTTTCTCTCATTCTTTACTCAAAATGTCAACTTGTCAGCTACATCTCTACATGCTGAAGCCTGAATCTGATCTGCCAGTGAAGAGTGTCAACAAGCTACTGAACAAAGTTAGCAACAAAGGCTACAGAATACAGAGCGTGCCTCTGCAAACATTATGATGTCAGTCTGATTTTTACAGCTTTTCACTTGCAGGGAGCACTTGAACACGGTTCAACTCCAGTTTTGGAACTTTGACCTAATATAACTGAATATATACTCCAGATAATCACAAAATGGGTTATGTGTCCCCTTTAAATATCTACTTTTTGTAGCTTTCTGACCTTTTGTCTGTTATTGTAACTCCAGACTGACCAATATAATTGCTGGCAACTTGGAACAAAATGACATGACTAAATTTGGGTCCAACAAAAAGGCAGATAAACAAAGACAAATACTGTTTGTGAGTCATTATAGTTGTAAAGGTTACAGAATGTCTGACTGTTCTCTGTTAACCTACCACACCACCTAGCTGTGCGTATGCAGTGTTAATATGTGAGTCATTATTAGCGGAGCTCACTTTTGATTTTACCTCCAAACAAAATTGTAGCAAATGTGGATAAGCTGGTATCCAGTCCAGTTGACACATTTTTAGACTTTGAGTGTGTTTTTGGTTGATTTCACTTTTCATTTGCGTCATGCACGTCCATACACACCGTGTACATGCACAGTCCCAAAACTTTATAATCAACCCTTTACTTGCAGGACAAACTACATGTATTGTTGCAGAAGTACTGCAATGACACCCGACACCACACTGTGTTTTTCATTATGCCAACGTGTCGTCTTGCGGTTCTTGATTATGATTCTTCCTTGTATCTCTTCTCAACAAGCATGTGACAAAGGGATGCAAGGAGGAGACACAAGGATACACTGTGTTTCCTCCTACAGAATTTTCCTCTCTCCTAGAGGAGCGTTTAGAGATTTGGAAGATGCTCAATAATTGCAATTTTATAGGAGGAGAGAGGAAACAAGGAAGCATGAATTGACATACAATGTGCACAGACTGATGTTGATGTTATAACCTCACGTCATCAATCAGAGCAACCCTTCAAAGAAAACTTTAACAGAGAGATCTTTCTGCCTAAGATGCTTTATAAATGGCCTTAGAAAGAGCTGTCATTTGAACTTTCTATTTATTTTCTAGTGCCTTTTGCCAATTGTACGTCAAAAGGTTCAAGGTTTTGTTTGCTTTTTGCCTTAAAATCTGTTTAAATATAACTGACACGGGACTTTTTGATTCATGGATGGTTGGATCTGATGCTTATTTTGGTTTCAGAATTGTTCTCTGCTACATTCAGAACTAATTTCTCTCCTCTCCTCTCCTCTGCCTCCACAGGGACTTTGAGGACAGGTGAAAACAGCACTCGGATAGTTTGTCAGGCTCTACTACATGACCGGTTGCCCTATGACGTTTTTGTTTGACTCAACCACCAACACAACCTTTTCCATAAAGGACAGAAGATCCAGTGTTACAGTCGAGGCTCTGTACGTGAAAAACACAAGCTAATAATGGAAGAGACAGGAAGGACAGAATCAACCCGTGGAGCTCGGCTGTGACAAATAAGGAATCCTCTCCATCCACACTACATCAACCACTGAAACACACATGCATATGCACATTGAATATGCGAAAGGGGGGGGACAAGAGAAATAAAATCACCCTGTTGTCACTACATCTTGTCAATCTGCAATCTTTACACTCAAACTGCCTGTGAGAGAAACGAGAGACGGAGAGAGGGTAAAACACTAACCAAAGACAGAACACAGAACTTTCTCACAGCCCCTGCGTGCTCTCTTCTGTAGATTTCCACTGTTAGTCGGGGAAATGTTTAGCAAATAAAGTTTTTTTTCACAACACACCTACACAAAGACATAACGGTGATGATGAGAGAATAACGGTGGTGGACCCTGCTGAGCACACCTGCTGGCTTTAAACACTTGCGGTGGGCGTAGGTTGCTGATAAAAGGCTTTTATATCCCAGGAAACTGAAGATGTTAACGTGTCTGTTTAAATGTGAACATTTTACGTCTGTGCCCCCCCCCAAAACTCTCCTTCGTCTTTCCCCTCCCCGTGGATAAAACAGACTCTAAGGGACCTCTGCCAAAGTGACCTCCCTCCTCTTTGTTTCCTCGTCCTCTGCTCACTTTGGCCCCTCAGGAATCCCCCCAGACCCTCTATCAGTTCTGATCTGGCGTGGGGGAGCTGCAACCCACTCGCCTCCGCTGCAGCAATGATGCTTTTTGAAAGTCGGCAGTTGGCTCCCCCGCCTAACACGCCAGAACTTCTGCGAATGTTGGAAAGCAAAGACGTCTGCTTTTGGTTGAGTTGTTTAAAGAAAAGTTGTTTTTCCTTGATTCTCCGCAGCTCAAGACTCCATTGTTGCTTTGTTCGACTGGTCATCGTCGTGTGAAACTCTCTAAAGAAAAGCAGCCTGATCTCTGCCATCACCTCCCCTCTACTTCCTCCCATCCCTCCGTCTTCCACTGGTACTTTGTGCCGTCTCACCTCTGCTCCTCATTCATGTTGCCTTTGGTCTCACCTCTTCACATTCAGTCTTTTTTTTTTTTTTTTTTGCTGCTTTGAGAAATCAGTTGTTTTGTATTTATTTTATAGCTATATGAGCCTTCTCTGATTTATTTTTCATCATTTCTTCTTCACCCCCTCCTCCTTTTACCTTTTTTTGTTTAGGGGTTGCTTTTAAAGTTCACCCCCATTTCTGATGTATATTTCATATCCAGACTAGAGCAAATATTTAGTTTTGTTTTTTGGGAGGGGGCGGGTAATCTATAATGGGAGGAAAGCTAAATATGATTGAATGGTTGACTATTGATAGCAGTCGGGGTGCAGAAATGAAAGCAAACACGAGGAAAGCAGCAAACAAGAGTTCACGTCGCAACTCTTTGTTGTTGTTTTGAAGCTACTCTGCTGGGTGAAGCTGTGGCCACAAGGGGGCGCTGGTGTTTTCCTGCAGACTTAAAGGAGATGACAGTCTGAGCAGCATTCTCCTTTGACAATACCAACTCAAATTTTTAGAGCAAGACAGTAAAACTTTACATGAAATGTCAGCTTCATGTGTGTCTGTGAAGAGAGCTGGTTTTCCCTGCTTTAGCGTATTTTTTTCCTTCCCTGAAGCAGATGCAGGCAGGTGTGTTTTCTTCTAAATGGAGCAGCGTTCGACCCTACTGCTCTCCTCCACCCAACAGATAGTTTGCCCCCACTGTTTGTAATGCTTTAATTTTTAGAAATTTTTAATAATAATTTGTTAACTTAATTGAAATGTGCTGGTAATCACAAAGATATGTATGGCGAAATTTGTTCCTCTCAAATAAATGCATGTAATGACTAAAGACTGAATGTTTCAATGGAATTACTCAGTTTGGGGCTTTGGAACGTCCGAACGCTGCACATGAATGCATGAATAGCAGGAAAAAGTTAGTTTAGGTAAGTTTAGATGCCCCCTACGAATAATGTGATCCCAGACCAGAGATGAAATATTGCTTCTGTAGAAAAAAAGGTTAATGAATTCGGTATTAAAAGGAACAGCGCCTTTAAAATTGTAGGTTTATTTTTACCATCAGTTAAAAAAAAGGAATTGCAGCAGTTGTGATTTGGATACTTGACCCATCGACACTGAATAAGGAGGGGTCTGTCAATGCACAACGACAATCATGTGATTGACACTGACTAAAACTAAAGCCTACTGTGATAAAGTTTCTTTTAAGTTGCATTCAAACACAGAGACATACTGTTCAGACTTTACTTTTCTCATTAGAAATACAAAAAAAGTATTTTCTCAGTTCTTTCTTGTGGTAACCAAACTTGCAGCTGCTATCCGTCTCTTAATTTGTGCATAAAACTTCAGTTTCTTCATGACTTTACACCAGTGGTACCCAGCCTGAGGACAGAACACTAGGAAAAAGAATATTTCTGCTAAAAAAAAACAGACATTTTTCAGACATTATTTAGCACTTTGCTTTATTTTATATGTTAATTTTAGATTATTTTAGGTGTGTCGGCAAGTTAGAATAGTATAAAACAAAAAAAGTGTTAAGGAATTAAGAACTTCCTCAACGTTAACATGTTTGTATGACTGCAACTGAATAAAAAAACATGCATTTAAATGTAACACCATATTCATTGCATTGTTTACATTGAAAAATGGTCTTTGTCAAATGTAAGGCTTCCATACTTGACTGGTTTCTCATAATTTTACCATGTCGGATGTATCAGTGCCATATTTACTTGAAAAAACTTGGAAGTTCATATGAGTGTATCTGAAAATTCAAATCAAAGACGGATGTTTAAGATGTCTCCTTTAAAGGCAGAAATGTTCTAATCCTGTGTCCAGGTGTTAATTATTAATCTGTCTCTCATTGTTCTCTCAATATTTATGCTATCTTTTGGTTACTCAGTTTTTACTTGTCACTACCAGCAGCTTGTTTGGAGTATTTGTAGGTCAGAGTCACAGTGCTGCTTTCTAAACTGGACTCTTCATCCTTGACGACAGTCAGTTGACAGCTGACACCTAAATGAAGAGATGGATGTTGTTTAAGACCATATTAAAGTTTGAGCGCCTGTTCCAGTGATTTCTATCAAACAGATCCTTTAAAGACATTTGTTCTTCCTGCTTTAAGCTACCTTTTAATGTGATCACCAACAAAGGAAACATGACACAGTAATGCAGTGACAGCATCTTCCACACACTACCTGTTATGTTTGGTTTACATACTGAATGTATGTAACAGTGGGAGTCCTTTTCTGTTCTGGTCTTTGACAGTGTTGCTCCTCCACATGTTCCTCCCACCTTGTCAGAGAACTGAGCAAAAATGTAAAAAAAAAACTCCATATGAACTTCTAAGACATTGTTAAGGACTATGTTAAAGCTCAATTACGACAGCTACATTCTTATCCATCCAGTGAAACAATACCTTAGCTGAAGGATTCAGCTTTGCCATATCCACATACCTGTTACGAACAGTGGACCTCATCACATCCATGAGAAACAACAGATAGTACATGAAAACCCAAACAAATCCATGGATTCCTTGGATCCTCTATGAACAACTGAACAAGCTTTGTTTTCCTCAGTTTCCTCAGTTTTAGGATAGTGTGTAACATGTCCATCACTTTAGTTGAGCTTGTTAATGTGCCACATCAACATTTGCCATTAGTTCTTAAATACATCTTCTGATGCACCTGAACACATCCTCAGTGAAGTTTCCTTGGTTCATAGGGTGTTTTGGTTCTTTCAACATCAGACGCCCTTGCCCAGGCGACCCAGCTGCAGGTCATTTGTCCCCATGGTTCTCCTCTCCGGATCCACAGCCATCTTTCTCATCTGCTTTTGCGGTGTTCTTGATGGCTCTGCTCCTTGCTGTTCCCTTGATGCCCAGGGCACCGAGAGCTTTGTGGAATGAGTACCCCACAAATCCTCTGCTGCCAACCTCAATGGGCATACACCTTGCCTTCCAGCCCTGTTCCTAACAGTTGTTGACCAGGTGTTCGTACTTGATCCTCTTTCTTTCATGGGCCTCCCCCAAGCGGTCCTCCCTTGGCACAGTCAGCTCTATGATTATGATGTTCCTGGTGCTCTCTGAGACCAGTAAGATATCTGGCCTCAGGGTGGTGCTGACAATGTGCTGGGGGAACCTCAACTGTTTCTCCAGGTCTGCCAATTAGTGCTACAGTACAAGTCCAAACATCAACAAAGTCATGACAAAATTTCATTGCAATCCATCCAGCAGGTATTGAGCAAACTGATGGACGAACTGATGTTTTTGCTGTTGAGCTGTGACACCAGAATGGCTTTAAAAACGAACAACAGTCACATCTTTTTTTTCACGAAGTGTCCCCAGATGTTCCCAACCTGTGGCCTCAGACTGAGCTTCACAAGGGCAGAAAAAGAAAACATCTTTCTGTGACCCAAAATCATATGTATGTTCCAGATGTTGCTCTAAATCCCTGTTTTTGTTTCCCACCTATGATCTGGAATAATTTCATGTGTTTTTAAGCCTGTAAAAATGAGCATAAAACTAAGATCAACAGTCACTCTTTGGCTGAACTACACAGGAATCGAGGCCAGTACGAGGCATGTTGCAGAATGACAGGGACTCTGATTCTTGGAGAAATTCCTGCCTGAGACTCTCCCCTCATCTGGACCCCCTCACCCCTCTGTGCTCCCACGTCACAAGGGGGTGAGGAGGCTCTCCAGGGGTGAGGGTGTGGAGTACAGGGTGGGAGCTCGGCACTGTATGAGTTACTGTGAGAATTCCAGACGGTGCTAATCCACCCTGTACAACAATGTGAGAAAGTCAGAAGTTATTATAATGTGGCGTTAATTGGCCTGAAACACTTACAGATGTTAAATTTCTGTTTTGCCACTTATTTTTTGAAGGGAGATAAATTTTTCTTTCTTTAGTGCAGGAAAGAAAATTCAGTTTCAGTGAAGTGTTGAAAAATAACATGTTGCATCTCATGTTTAAAGTCACTTTCAGTATAAAACTTCCTAATCTTAGCAAAGTGCTATGAAGGGCCACAATAACTGAGAGGTAATCATTTAGCATTTTTTTAATTTCTCAAAAACTATCAGAGAGCAGACACAACTACACCAATCAGCCACAGCATTATGACCACTGCAGGTGAAGTAAGTAACATTGATCATATTGGTACTACGTGCTGTTCTGATGGAAAACCTTGGATTTTGACATCCATGTTGATGAGACTCAGACACCCAAATAAACATTGTCCCACAACAAACACACTCCCTCATGCAAATGGAAATTCCAAAATCACTGCCCTACCCCTGCAGGAAAATGCACCCCACCACATGGAACAAACATCAAACAATCAGGAACATGTTGAGGAACATGACAATGGCCCAACATGTTGATTTGACCTCCAAACTTCCTATACCTCATTCTGATCAAGCATCAACAGGATGCAGTGGAACAAGTTTGATTGACAGAGGCCCCACTGCACAAGCCAGAGTACCCAAAGGATCCAGTGCCAACACCCTGGTTCCAGACCCCACAGGACACCCTGAGAGGTCCTCTTGTCCATGCCTAATGGTTCAGAGCATTTTAGACCACATAAAGGGGACAATGCTGGTGTTTACATGTTTTATATCTTAGTTTGGATATCTTTAGACATCTTCTAGTTTATAGTAGGGTTTTTTTTTCACATTTGCTTGATTTTTACTGAGAGTTCTGGTGGATGTTTTTCCGTGGACCCACTGTATGATCAGTTCTTCCACTTCCTCACATATTTTTCTGGATCCTCCTGGTGCAACGGATGCCCATCCAAAAAAAACTTAACCTCTGTATTGGCATGTTGTGGATTTGTTGTCGTGTTCAAAGTGGGGTTTTTGTTGTTTGCTGCTAACAGCAAGTGAATGCATTATGCAGTTGGGATAAAATTAAACAAAATAGACATACCAAATAGAATTTGACTGATCCGACCAACTGGACTAAAGATTTTGGTTTTTATTGCATCTCTGAGGATCCTGTGATATTTGGGTAGAAATAAAGGCTTTCCTAGTGTTGTGTTTACCTCTTGTTTTCTGTTTTTCATGACTAATCATATGTCCAGTGAATCGCCTGAGGACTGTCTCTTTCCACATCGGTATGAACCATGTGATTGTGCACCTCAGGCGAAAGGTTCAAGAGTCCATCAAGTTTTCTTCCTGTGAAATTGCTCCACAGACGTTTCATTTCCTCAGTCTAAGGTAAAAAAAAAGAAAAAAGAAAAGAAAAAAAGAAGCGGTTCTCAGCAAGGAGTCAGACTGGAGCAGAATCAGGTATGTTGTTCCATGAATATTTTTGGATAAATATTGACTGGCTATAGACTGCAGTGTGCTCCGGTGAAGGAAGGTTCAAAGGAATTTATTTTTCATCCACACAGAGGAACACTGGATCAAACTGGGAGAATGAAATTCTTGGGATAACAGCAGCAGCTGCTCAGAAGAAACGACAGTAAGGAGGGACTTGAACAAAATAGACAAACTATAGATAAAGAAAGCTTTAATTGGAAAGCAGTTGGTTAGTTCTAAAATTAAAGCGTGTTCAAGTCAGTTTTCAGTATTGTGCAAACAGGAGGGAAATCATATTATAAAATGCTGCAAGAAACAAAAATTACAGGTGACGGAAGTTAAATGATGAATCACTTTATTAGTCTATAATAAAGTCAACAATATTGTGAATTGTTTGGGGTGTTATTGTGCTTTACAACGAGAAATGTCTCTCCTCCCAGAATATCTAAAACAATTTGGATGTACGTTTACAAAAATACAAACCCCACAGGAGCTACTCAACACAACTAAAGTCAGCACATCTTTTATTACTGAGATTAAATTCTGTTATTTTTTCAATACTTCATATATCAGCCTTTATTTATGATGACAGATTCAAACTTATTCGGCATGGAGGATACCACATTTATGGTTAGATGTTCTGTCATTCTTTCCAGAGAATTTAGTTTAGCTGCTCTTTGCCCAAGACGTTGTGTTGCTCTGCCTTTCTCTTTAAAATACAACACTGGTGTTCTATCAGATTCAAGTCAGGCAGCGTACTTGGGCAGGTCATAGTTTTCACCTGTGTCTTCTTTAGAAACTTTGGACATTGACAGTGTGCTTTGAAACATTATCATGCTGGAGTATTCCAGACTGGGAGTCGCCTTTTCAGACAGTATTTTGGTATCCACAAGCTTTCATAGTGCACCCTTTGCACTGATGCAGCTCCATATCATCACAGTCCCACCTCCGTTCTTCACTGCCAGGACTATGCATTCACTGTGGTGGTCCTGGCCAAGTTCACGTCAAATGTGCTGGATGTCAACTGAGCCAAACATATTTCTCTTCGTCTCATCTGACCAAAGAATGCATTACCAATATTTATCAGGCTTGTCTTCGTGTCCTTTATCAAAATTGAGGCTTGCAGTTTTAGCGCCACAGAGCAAGCAAGGGGTTTTCTTGTTGGATGCCATGCGTAAAGGTCGGTGTAATTAAATATCCTTCACACTGTCTGAGCTGTTACAGAGACTCTGTTTTGCATCGATAACTCCTGTGTGAAGGCTGAAGCATTTGACCACCTGTTTTTCAGAGCCAGATTGTGCAAATATTTATACATTTCAGGATGGCAGCTGTGGCTCTGATTAGTGCTACTATGGTTTGTTCCGTACCTCCTGATTGCCGCTCCAACAGAGTTTTAGCACATTTTCCATTGGTCATTAATCTTCCTGTGTCTTTTTCCACCTTTGTGAGGTTTCATAATCAGATTTTTAATTTCCCCTGGCAACTCATTTTAAATGTGGAGCCATGATGCAGACACATCAAATAGGTTCTGGAGTTTACAGGCCATTTTATAACCATGTTCATGCAGTTCGGCTAATTAAAAATCACAGCTGTACTCGGTTTAGTTTCAGTGATGACTGTTTTTTCTAACTTGCGCGTCAATGATCACAGGCGTTTTCACTTTTCTTGCATTGAGTTTCTACTCTGGTACCAGTATTTTAAATATTGTCTTTCTGTGTTCATTTTTGACTGTGCATAAGACACAACTCTCTACTTGTCAGCTTACAATAAATGCAATTATTGAGGGGTGATGCAGTTTAAAATCCTTTCACATTTAAGTAGTTTCGTAAGGGGGTGTACTTACTTCTGACAGACAGTTATAGCTAGTACAAATAATGGAACTATTAGCAGCTCCAAAGTTATTTCTGTCAGGAGTTAAACAACTTTATAAGACAATAATATGTCAGTGTTGTGTTTTCAGATTTCCTTAAAGTGTCCAGAAATAGTCCATTTAAAGAAATACTCCCACGAGAAAGAACAGGCAGTGCTATAGGCGGCTTTGTGGGTGCTGACAGTTTAACAACAATGTCAGGTCTGTGGCCCCTCTTTCTGTTGGGGGACAGTGGCAAGTGATCAAATGCTTCCTCGCTGGGTCTTTCCTTGGGCTTAGCCGTGCCTCAGGAATGTGCTGGCATGCTAGTGGAACAGTAGAGATTTATCTGAGGTGTCAGCCCCGATCTGGCCTGTTGATTCGCAGTCAGTGGACTGAAACAAATCCCTGCACACCGGAGCAGGGCCTGAGGGACGGTAGTATCATCCGACTGATCATGAGAGGGGGACAGAGAGGGTGCACAGCATATACGGAGCTTTAAAGAACTAATACAGCTAAATACAGTGATGTAATAATAGTGTGCACACTGACTGTGAAGCTGGAGCTATGAGACAGTTTGCTTGGCTTACTTGAAATGAGGAATGAAGTACCCCAGTGCTGTCCAAAGACTGTATATAAAAGATAGACACGGCTTAAGGGTCTAACAAGTGAAGCAAAAACTGAAAAACCCTAAACCTGCATCCTTTCTAATGGCCAGCAGGGGGTGACTCCTCTGGTTGCAAAAAGAACTGGATTTTATAGAAGTAAATGATAAAATGACACTACTTCTCACCAGATTAGTTTCATAAGTAAACATTTTACTTATACGTTTATGGTTTCAATAGCTACTTTCAAGTCTCTTTCAATACAGTTAAATCTTCATTTTGTAAATTATATTTTTATTAATAGTAAAATAGACAACAAAGCAGTGTAAGCTTCAGGCAGAGCTGAGATTTACAGGTTGCTACTGCATCACTGAGCATACTTTCCTTAAGTTCTCTGGTCAACTCATGTTAGCTCTCTACCAGTGCATTATGGGAAATCTGCTTACACGCTAGTTCTGTTTTTTATAAACTAAAAATATTGAGTTGAGTGAACCTTCATCTACTCATTCATTCAACTAAGTCAAAATGCCTCAAGTTATAAGACCCCATGTTTTGAACTTCTGACATGGTCTGAAAATAAAACCACTTCACAGGTTCAATTAACTCAAAATTAAAAACGCACATCTTTAGATTCAGAAAACTAGAAAAAATGAGTTGATCTGGCTAAAATCTGTCATGATATTTCTGCACTGTTGCTACACCCTTGTTTGTTCTGCTGTGACCAGCAGCTGAGTGTGGCAAAAGTAATTCAGTGTTTACACAGCAAGATTTACAGTAGTCCATTGAATTGTGAACACAGTGGTTGCTGAGAAGCAAATATTAGGTTGGAAAGTTTATGATCTAACTCAAGATAATCACAAAATCCTGGATGTCCTGCATGATTTCCCCACAGTTCAATCAGAATGACTTTTTTATTGAAAAAACCATGAATCAGAGGGAAAGCAATTTAGAACAGCAAAATTTTTTGACATTTGGAGATGTTGTGGTTGGGATTAGTCTTTTTTTTTGTTCCTCTTTTTAAAAAATCTAGCATCTAATTGATCTCGTAAATCATTGGTTGGCCAAATCTGGCACCATGGTCTAGCTTAAGTTTAGCAGTACTTTTTTTCACAGATGACCTGTAGATAAATATGTAAACTCAAGGATCATGTAAATCCAAATAAACACGAGCTTGTGTATCTATTACAAGCTACTCTATATTTACATAGTGCAACACAACTAGAGACATACAAACACGCTGCTGTAACTTATCATGCAGTCTTAGAATAGTTACGACAACTAAACCAAGCCAAAAATGAAACCGAATCTGCAGACAGGCCTCTCCACCTGACCTGGAAAACATTTGCCCTCCCACCAATGAAGGGTTAAGAATTGGTCCAAGACTGAAACTAGCTGCCAACCCCTGTTGTAAATGATATAAGAACAGGGCTATCATAAGTCAAAAGTTAACTACTGCTTTGTTTTACATCACTGTCGGATAGTGCTTTCTCATTTAATGGTTTATTCTGCTTAATTGTGGCGGGGAAAACCCATTTCAGAGGTCAACTCTGATGTACAGCTCTAACACAATAATCAGTAGCCTGTATATACAGTGTACCGCAATTATTTCACTCCACTCAGCCTGAGTGATCAAATATTACTAACTTCTAGACAGAGTACTTTGTGGTAGGTGCTGTTCTCCTCTGGTGAGTCCATCTGTAAAGCATCTATAGTACTGCACTGGAAGCAGACATCCTAAATGCTTTGAGGACTAAGAGAGCTCAGAAGGTCTCAACTTCTGATGTGATCTGGTTATGTAATCCTGACAACACAATAGGGATTTAATTAGTGCAAATTAGCTTCACTTGTTGCTCAGGGGGAGTGCACGGAGGGTGGGTGGGCTGTGTGAACGTCCACTCAGCGTATTTTCTCCCACCAATGAGCTGAGGAGGGAATGCAAACAGGGATAACTGAGGAGAGGACGATACCAGCTGCCCCCCCTGCCCAGCTCACATGACTGTGATTAGAACAGAGGAGGAGTGTGGTGGGACAGAGAGAGGGAGAGATGGTGAGCACGATGAATGACATTTTTCTGATTTTGGCGCACAGATCACAACCAGGAGTTCAACTTGCCTCTGATTGCTGGCCGAGGGTCTTCCACATCTGTTGGGTAATTAAACTTTTGACTACACATGTTGCATTTGTCCTGCTTGTGCAAAGTTTTTTGAGTCTTCTATGCTGGTTGAAGTTCTAGTACCGCAGAAAAGATATTTTGCAAGAATCATCCAAAGAGTCAAAAGAATATTAACTATGCACGAGGGCTCAGTTCAGAACAATGCACATTAGGGATTTATACTTACTGGTTCATGAAAGTGTACATCGCACTGTGTAGGGTTAAGGAGACATGCTTGAGAGTCTTGGCTGCACCGTAACTAATCACTGGCATGTGTGAATAATGTGTGCTGATGCTGCTAACATCCTGACCTCCAATGCAACAGATGCATTTGCAAAATCCCACAGCGAAGGGCAGGAGGATCGTTTTATATGAATAATTACTCATTACTGAAATACCGACAGTGCTGTGAAAAAGTGTGGTGCTGATATCTTTTATTTTTTGCATTTTTCTCACATTTAAATATTTCAGATCATCACATTAATATTTATATTTATTTAATAATAGACAGAGACAGCCCACACAACACAAAATGCAGTTTTTAAATGATGATTTATTAAGGATTCATTGAAAACTTATATCACCCCTGTGAAAAAGTCCTTGCCCCTCTGAACCTAATGAATGGTTGGGCCATCCTTGGTAACAACGGCTGCAGTTAAACGTTTGCAATAGCTTGTGATCAGTCTTTTCCAGTGCCTTGGAGGAATTCTGACCAACTCTTCTCAGCAGAATAGTTTTAATTCAGTCAGATTAGATGGTTTGTGAGCCTTAGCGACTCTTTTAAGGTCTTGCCACAGCATCTCAATTAGACTGAAGTCCGGACGTTAACTCAGCCACTCCAAAACCTTAGTTTTGTTGTTTTTGAGGCACTCAGAGGTGGACTGGCTTGTGTGCTTTGGGTCATTGTCTTGTTGCATAACCCATTTGTGCTTGAGCTATAGGTCATGAACTGATGTGTGGATATTCTCCAGGAGGATTTTCTGATAGACAGCACAATTCATGGCTCCATCAATTATGACAAGTCGTCCAGGTCCTCAGACCATCACACTAAAACCACCATGTTTCACTGTTGGTATGATGTTCTTCTGGTGGAATGCAGTATTAGCTTTGCACCAGATTTAATGGACCCCTGTCTTCCAGAAAGTTCCACCTTTGACTCATCAGTCCACAGGATCTTAGCCCAGAAGTCTTGGGGATCATCTAGATATTTATTTGCAAATGTAAGACATGCTTCTATGTTCTTTTTGGTCAGAAGCGGTTTGCGCCTTGTAACTCTCCAGTGGATGCAATCTTTGCCCAGTGTCTTGCTTGTCAATGACATTCATCAGTCTGTGTTTCGCATCTGTTCTTGAATCTGTTTAGAACATGGCATCATGTGCTGCTTTTTGAGACCCTTTAGCTACTTCACAATACCAGACAAGTTCTATTTAGTGATGTTTAGATTCAACAAGCCTGGAAGTATTTACATGTGAGTGTGGCTGGTGAAATTGAACCCAATTGCCAAATTAATTTCATCATTTGGAAGATTGGTAGCTAAGGTGGCAATTATTTTTTCACATGGGGCAAGATACGTCTGGACAGCATTTTGTGTTTTCTTGGGTTATCTTTGTCTTATATTAAAATGAGTCTGATGGTCTGAAACAAGTGTGGCAAATGTGCAAAAATAGAAGGTATCTGTACGGGGGCAAATACTTTCTCACATCACTGTAAATGTACACTTTTCACAACTTTTCATAATTCCATTTTTGAATTTAGCTTTAAGAATCAGATTATTCAGCTTTCATTGACAACAAGTTAAATTCAAATGGTTAAAATGAGCATACATTACAACAACAGTAGCTTACAGTGGTTTAAAATGAATCACCATTTTTTGCAAGCTTTACAAAGTTTGTAGAATTCATTACTGATTATTCCTTTTAGAGCTGGAAAATGACCTTTGTGGAGGAAAATTTATGTGATGGATGTTTCCAACTGGCCTTCAAAAAGACTTCTGGCAATTCTCTACTACAATTGTTTGTTACTTATCATCACTGATACTGATGCCGACCTCTCAACTTCTAATCAAAGAAAATGTTTCTGGAAAAAGAAAGAGGCCTGTCAGAGAAAATACAAATGGTTAAGTCAGATTTTTACTTGAATTGTGTATTTTTTCCTCTTTTATAAACACATAGTGTGAATGTTTTTTTTTTTAAATGATTCTGTGTGTTTGAATGCTTCTTAGTGCAGCTCCACCCTCTCAGTTGCAGGTATGAGGCTGCTACACTGGTGCATGCTGGGAGGGACCGTCCTGCTGCTGATGTGCGAGGTCGCCATCAGTCAGCTGTGTAAATCCCTCATCACCCTGGTAGATGGTTTCCACACACTCTTCATCCTCATGCACATGGCTCTTCCTCTCCATCAGACTGCGGTCAAACCTCCGCTGTCCTCTCTGGACTCGTCTGCATCTCCTCCACCTGCTTCCTCCCCTTTAACAGATTCATCAGTCACATCTCCATCTGGCACCCAGATCGCCACAGAAGAATCAACCATCCATGATCAGACCAACCATGAGGCAGCTCCACCGGTCAGCCATAACACCTCTCCAGCAGCTCCAACCTGCGGTCTGTCCTATCCCAGCAGCAGGATCCAGGTTGTGGGGGTTTTCTTCTCCACCCTCCTCCTGGCTTCTCTGTGCATCTCCTACTTAATGGAAATCGTCAGCTTTTGTCTGGAGCCCCACCCAGTGCAGCGCCCCCTGCTGCTGGTGGCGGTCGGAGCTGTCAGTCTGCTCCTTAAGATGCTGGTGTTTGGGCTGAACTGGGATCAGCTGCAGGATGAGAGACTGGTGACTGAATCTCACGTTCAAGTGAACCACAAAGGTAAAACAGGTGGTGTGCAAGTAGATGAAAATGAGAGCTTGAGGACGCATTGTTTTATTTTATTTCATTTCTTGAACAAATTCAGGAGGGAGTTTGTCAGATTATTGGGACTGACTGTTGTACATACATTCCTGATATTTCAGATTACATGATTCATGTTGAACTGTTGCATGAGGAGAAGAACACCAGGCTCATGTTCAGAGATCTGGCCCTGACTCAAACAAGACAATGCAGACCTATAGTAGCATCAGTCCTTCAAACAGCTTCATCTGTGTCATGCAGATAAACCAAAGTTTATGGTTGTTACATAATAAATTCAACTGACTCAGGTCAAAGGGAAAATTTGCTACAACACTGTACACAGCTGCTTTGTAAATTTTTAGTTGTGTGTGCATGCACCCTGAATAAAGAAGTCAAAGAAAGTCATACAAAACCTGCAGATCCATAGCTTTCAGACTGTGGACCATTACTTTAATTAGCTTTACAGCACTGATGCAAGATTGGTACAATTTCCAGAGAACAAAAGGGGGAGTGGAGCACTCTGCTTATTTCACAGACTTTTATTTTTATTGCAAACTGTTACTGTTTTCACAATAAAAGGCCTCCTTTTGCACTCTGGAAATTTACTGTCCTTGAACTGAGAAGCACCTGTTTCAGCTGTGTTTTGCTGGAAGATGCCTGGAGACCTACAAGAATGATGCATTTTTGGTCAGCATTTGTGATTAATTATGCTGTAGGGCCTTAATATTTCTATTAGTTTGATTAAGTTCTATAATTTAGATAACTATTGGGTCTTAGCAATATTACATGAGTTGGGTTATTTTCCATAATTAAGAGTAGTATTTTATGTAGCTATTGTAGGGTTCTAATTGGATAAAATCACAATTTAAATGATGCTGGAGGTCTTACCTCAATATTTGAACTTGTTTGGGTTACTTTTGTTGCATTAATTACAATCTTTGACGCGACATTGTCTAAAATTTGCTGTACAAAAAACAATGAATTGACTTGACAATATGGTAAACATGTTAGCTTAGCTTCCATTAAAGACTAAAAACAAGGGAATACAGCTGACATAACTCAAAGATAACAAAATCAACCTTCCAGACATTCTCAGATTCATTAATTAAGACAATATATCTCATTAGTTTCATACAAAAAGAAAAACAAGATGTTTTTAGTCTTAATGCTAAACTAGGCTGATGTGACCAGATATGACTCCTTAGGCCTCAGAGTTTCCACTTGGACACTATAATTCCAGTTCCAGACCCAGGAAAGTTTAACTTATCATACAACAACTGACAACACATAAATATTTAAAGTTTAATGTCAGTTAGAAACCTTGTGGAATTTCTAACAGCTTACAGAATTTATTTCATAGTTTGCTTTTTTATTATTAGTGTATATTAAAGTCGCTTGTCTCTTATTTGTCAAAGTTACATTTAGAAGTTTCTTTCTGTAAAATAATCCCTTCCTGCCTTAAAATGGCTTCGATGTAACTCTATACCGTTGCTTCTTTTAGAGCATGAAGTCCGTTACTCTTTCTCTATTACTCCTCCACTACTCGCTGCAGCTCAAGCACACCAGCTCACCTCAAACTGTAAAAGTACTCTGCACTACTCAATGGCAAATTGTGATAAAGCAGTAAATCAGCCATACCATGTCTAGTTCCACAGAAAAGTAATGACTGAAAGATCCACCAAGTTGACAGGATTGTTACGTATGAAACCCTGGACATCTGAATACATGTATTTGAGACGATCATCGGTATGTTTCTGTTTCAAGTCAAGCATACAAGAATGACCATATAATCATGTCAACAAGGTGCAGGTTTGATTTTAATAGGACAGGGAAAGTGAATAAGCAGTAAGTGATTTATTATATTATACTCACCAAATATTGTGTTTCCACCAAAAATGTATTTAATACCAGAACTAACATGAAATAAAACGTTTAAGTTAGTTAGTGTGAAAGCAGGTTATTATGCGTCCAGGTGATGATATTTCTCTGACAGATTTCACTATAATGTAGCTGCTCAGTGTATGTTCAGCTGTAAGGAAGATCAAACAGCGTCCATGTTTGTTTTTCATTCCTCTGTTCGACTCCCACAGCCTTGGCTGCAGAGGAATCCATAGGCCGGGAGGAATCCAAAGACATCAGCCAATCAAAAGAGCAGTCTGCTGTGGACGGCTCGCTCCACAGTGGGGCACTTGTCCTCTGTAATCCAGGAACCTCCAGCGCTCCTGACACCGACTACCAAAGTCCACGGCAACAGCCAGAAGTCCACCTGCAGGACAGTGAAGAAGGGAGCGGTGCTGAAGATCTGAAGGCTTGCAAGTGTGAGAGTCCTTCCATAGACGCCACAGAGAGGCCAAAATACAACATCTGCAGGGGCCATGTTGGTAAGAGAGAGTATGCCCCTTTCTCCTTTCAGAGCCACATTACAAATAACATTTGTATTTAATGCACATGGTTTACTTTTTGAATCTTGGTTTTGCTGCAAAATGTAATTTTCTTCTTTTGATGGCTGAAGTGTGTGTTTACAGGCGAGATATCCAAAATATTGTCGAAAAGAAACTCCACAAAGCCCCTTTATTGCTGCTCTGCACACCACAATCTTCCTCAGTCAATAAAATTTGTTCAGTTCTCTTGAAATTGCATCAAACATCTATATATTGGTTATACAGTATATGTACATACTGAAGTGTACAATGCATAACTGGGAATCTGCTGAAGAAGATGTAGTCAAAGTTGCAGCTTCAGAACAGTTACCAAAGCAGCTTGTTTCATGCTTGTTTTTCTACATCCAAGAACGACCTTTCCATCAAAACAGATATTGTTTGTGTCTCAGAGAGAACTTTCCATGTCTGTATTCATGAGTCACATGAGGAAGCACTAATTATTTATCAACCTTCAGCAGTTGTGTGTGGTTTTGCGCACAATTATTAATATGAAAATTTTGTTTTCTGACAATATTTTAGTATTGATTTAAATACATTTTGTTTGAACTTTACATAAAATATCTTCCCAGGGCTCTGTTAACAGATAGAAGATTTGATGTTATTCATGTCTCGTCATTTTATTTCCTATCAGCCTTGATCCCACGTGTGCAAAAGTTCTTGTAACATTCCTGTTTGCTGTTTTCTCCCATCCCAGACAGTCAACATGCACCTAAAACCTCCCAAGCCAGCGAGTCTTCACATCCCACTGAGAGATCTGAACCTGGCAGGCAGTGGCCAGTCTGCTTCCTGTCATTTGTCTTTGCCATTCAGGGACTTTTTACGTCTATTCTGGCTCTGATCAACAGCCTGGTGATGCTGCTGATCGCCCCACAGTTCCTGCACAGCTCTGGAGCCTGTGGCCTCCTGGTTTACCTGGATCCTGCCCTCTCTCTGCTGGCTGTGATCACACTAATTGCCACAACCCTGCCACAGGTCAGGCTTTGTCTGTTTATTTCACATTTCAAGACCAAATGTAGAGTTAAACCCACTAATTACAAGCAAATTAAAACTTGAAAAGTTAGTTATTTGTGTTTACTGTTTCATCTGGATGTGTACTGACTGTTTCTGTTGGTGAATCTCTGCAGGTGTATCGGTACGGACTGCTGCTGCTACAGGCATCCCCTCCGCACATTTGTGTGTCTGATCTTGGGAGGAAGATTGCGAGTGTTCCTGGAGTGCAGGCCGTGCACGACCTTCATGTCTGGCAGCTGACTGAGTCGCTGCTGGTGGCTTCTGTCCACGTGCATTGCTACGCTGGGCTTCCTGCACACAGGTGACAAGGAGAAGTTTGTCTTTGCACTGGTGTCCCTGAGAATCAGCAGTTAAGTAGTCTTACATAGTCAGACCATTCTCTTGCGCTGATTGTACAGAATGGTCTGGCTGCACCACTTCATCATTCTGGTGTAAGGAGAAAAACCTCTGGATTGTTTGTATTTGAGGTATTCCATCTTAAAACTTCACACTTTAAGAGCATTTTCACATGTATATATTTAGATTTTAGGTGTATTATTGAAGAGTTATTATCAATATCAACATTTCATTAATGCAGAATAATTTCACATGTGTCCAGGTGTGCTGATCTGATGTCGGGGGTCACCAAAGTGCTGCAGAGTGTAGGAGTGACCTGCTGCACCATTCAGCCAGAGTTTGCCTCCTGCTCTGGTTTCTCTGCAGGCGGCGGCGGTGATGCCTCCCCTGTCGTCCACAGAGAGGACCCCTCCCCGCCTCCTCTCCTGGCCTGCAGCCTCGCCTGTGGAAAGGCCTGTGCTGGGAATATGTGCTGCTCTCTGCTGGAGGAGGAAACCCGGCGTCAGCTGGCACCACCGTCTGTGGAAACAAAGGAGGAATCTCAGACTCTGGTCATCGAGAACACCTTTCTCTGACTGTCGGTTCTAACCAAAGAATCACCCCGGTAGTCTGGCAGCCAAAGGTTGCGACCCCCAGTTCTCCGACATAGTTTTTATCCTCTGCTGATTATTTATCATTGGGGTGGATATCATGAGATCTAGGGTAGTGATGACCTGCCACCTTTGACCATTTTCAAATATATAAGTTGGTGTCCAATTTAGCTTCTGTGAAAGACCACAATTCAAAATTTCCTATAATTTCGAGGTTTTCTACCAGAGAGAAATGATATTTTGGCCAAGACTCATGTTTTTTGTGCCCAATAGATTCAGTAGAAAGGCTTGAGAAGTTTTGGCTGTACTGTTGCTATGTTAAGCAGCAATAGGGCCACCAATACGCCATAATGCTCAAGAAGCTCTACCTTTGGCTGCCAGACTATTGGGCAGAGAAAGTGAATAAAATATCAGATCTATGTGAATGTGAAAGTGAGGATGAAGAATGGTGGGGAAAAGAACTGATGTGAAGAAGTGTATCTCTTTTTAAGTGTTTTTTTTTCTAGTTTTGTGACATTACCAAGGTGCTATTACAAACATTTTTTTGCAATGTCAAGTAAAAAAACTGTGAAAATTAAGACTTTATTTTATTGCGTTGCTTCATTTATACTGGAAACTCTGTACTCTCAGCTATGTTTGAACTGTAACAAGAATAAATAAAAATACTGAATGGTGTCTTAATGATCCCACACAGTGAAACAGAAATGCTATAAATAATAAAATAGAACATATTGTTATAGATTCTTTAACCCAACAATATAATGATTAAATTAGTTCTCCCTTAACATACTACTACATTAAAGAACCACTTACATAGTAATACATCAATAGCACTGATCGAGTAATATGATACTTATAAATGGGTCATTCAGCACAATACATACATATTTTAAAATACTTTTTAAAAATATATGTTGGTAACTTATGTGCACCTTTCACATGTATAAATATGCCATGATAAATAAATGATCCCCAAATTATAGGACATAGAACACACTATGCCCTATACATGCATAATGTGCAGAACTGCACCAAAGTTATACTGATAACTTGTTACTGCACTTGAAAAGTTATAAAGAGAAAACCAGTGTTGCATTATGTTATTGCTTTCTTGTGCAGTTCACACATAGACCTTCGTCATACACCAATAAGGCAGAACATTACGACCACCTGCCTAATATTGTGTTGGTCCCCCTCATGTGATCAAAAATGCTCTGAACCACTGGACATGGACAAGAGGACCTCTCAGGGTGTCCTATGGGGTCTGGAACCAGGACGTTGGCAGTGAATCCTTTGGGTGCTCCGGCTTGTGCAGTGGGGCCTCTGTCAATCAAACTTGTTCCACTGCATCCTGTTGATGCTTGATCACAATGGGGTGTAGGAAGTTTGGAGGTCAAACCAACATTTTCTTTCTTTTATTTATTCAAGACTGACATGGCAAGAAAAACCATGTACAATGTTTGACCTGAAATGAATACAGAACCCTCTGCATCAGGCCAGACAGTGAGGCCATCAGAAGCTTAGTCAGTGGGAGGTCATCAGCATTGGCCAGAGTATCACACTGGAGCTGCAGAGTGTTCAGGTCTTGTGCAGCCAGGCCTCGACCAGCCTCCATTCCCACCAGTGATTTGACAGACTTAAACCACTCTCTTGAATTAAAGTGGAAACATGTTGGGCCATTGTCATGTTCCTCAACATGTTCCTGATTGATTGATGTTTCTTCCTGGTGCATTTTCCTGCATTTGGGATTTCCATTTGCGTGAGGGAGTGTGTTTGTTGTGGGACAATGTTTATTTGGGTGTCTAAGTCTCATCAACACGGATGTTAAAATCCAAGGTTTTCCATCAGAACACCACATAGTAGCAATATGATCAATGTTATTCACTTCACCTGTCAGTGGTCATAATGTTGTGGCTGATCGGTGTATATTATTATTTTCAATCCTGTGATTATTTAAGCTTATGTGATTATGCATTTCCATGTGTATATTAAACATATACATGGTTCGAATGGCTTAAATAGTTATACAATGGATTATATTTTTCTGGCATTCGTTACATATGTGTCTCTGCTGTTCTATGGTTGAGCTGATTTCTGTAATAACTGTGTGTCTGTCGCTTGTGATGACGCAACGTCGGTCCGCCTTCGTATTTCCAGACAGCCAATGAGAATGCAGCTACTTTGCATAACACAGTGCAGACTCGACTACATGTCTCAGTTTTATGTTCATTTGACAGAAATGCGAAGCAGAACATGTAGCATACAGCTGCACTTTGTATACACTATCTGTTTCTGATCAATTTTTACTAACAACAATGATTTTCCTTGTTGACACCCTGAGTCAGGCACAGTTCGCCGGTCTGAGGTATATATAGTCCAGTAGTGCATCGTCTAAAATGCCCGGATGAGCCTCGGTGGTCCGGGGTGCAGGCTTCAAACCTGTAGCTGCTTAGCGGCAGAGTGGTTCAATTCCACCTTTCGGGCGGATACAGTCCGCTCGTTGTTAGTTATGCTACTGTAATACATCTAAAGCTTGTATTTAACGTACCTTCTTCATGCATTTTCTTGTTGAAGTTAAAGAAAGCAGCAGAGTTTCCTTGTTCCCTTTTCAACCGTTAAAATCTCATCCTGTGAAGCTCTGACCTTCACAATAAAAGCCCCACAGCAACGTCTCTTCTAGTTATCTTCTTCATCCAAATGTATTTATTAAAGTTCAACTTTACAGCAGCAGCTACACTGTGAGTGTCTTTACAGATTAAAAATGTATATGCAAAAATTTACAAGCGTCTTATGTATGGGCAGAAATATGTGCCACTAGAGTTTGTATCACATCATTTGATTTGATTAATTGCTCAATTTGAATTATAAATAAATAAATAAATCTGAATGGCAAGAACTGATTTTTAACTTTAAATATAAAACACAATACCAAATTTCCTACTTCAAATAAACTAATACTGAAACGATACCACAGCATAAGCCTAAAATGTCAGGAAATGCAATGAAATAATAAATGAGAGAACATGAAACTTAATAGGAACAACTTTAGTGCACATTTAAATCACACATGCTGGAATTCAAATTCTGTAAACATTTTATGTTTACTTTAAATCCAGGGGACCCTCCTTTACTTGACCAATCTGTTTCTTCCTGGCTCTTTAAGCACTGACCAAATCACATTAAGAACATTACTGCAATGATAAATGTTTATTACACAAATGTACATGAGCCTGATTTCTTTCATTTTCATTTTATGCATGTATGTATTTAATATAACTTGACAGAATCATTTTGTCATTTATGTTTAGTCTGCTTTTGTGCACAGCTGTGCGTGCATGCTAATAATCCTTGATTTAAGGTTAATCACCATGCAGTATCAGAGTTACACTTAGCTATTTAACTTTGTAATTTTGATGCTTAATAAAATGGTAGCTGTGAGGAGCTGAATGCAGTTACAATCTAATGAAGTCAGTTTCAAGTTATGTAATTCAAATGTTTTTTATATACAGTTGGTCAAGTTGAGCAATTCAGTATTAAATTTTGTGAATTAAATTCAGTCTCCAGTGGCACATATTTGTATAATTATGACATAGAATGCAATGTGAATAACCTGTCTGTCATAAACTTGTCATAACATCAAATACTGTCTAAAGGGAAAAGAAGAACAGGAATTAAAAAAAAAAAAAACAAGAAAAGAGAAGAAGTAAAACACATAACCATGCACACTTGAATGTGCACTGTGGTTGTATTTTGAAGAAAATATAAAGAATTTTAATTATCTAAAAATGTAAATAAACATCACTTTACTGCATGACAAGCGAGTGGCATGTCACTACATATGTCTATGACTACATCCCCTTTGCCCGGAAGAAATATATTGATTGACAGTAAGTGTAAACCAATCATTTGCGGAAACCGCCTGTCCGCTATCCAATCACATTCCTTGTCCGGGTAGGCGGGCCGATGAACGCGGAAACCGACCTGCGTACCGAAGGATGCATGATGTCCTTGCCTGCTTGAATTTTGGATAACGTAAATTCAGAAATATAACATTGTGTTTGGTGGAGTTTGTGGTTCCTGGTAAGGACTTTTGAACATATTATTGAATCGTAGAAACCTTGTTTCACCAAATACTAAATATTAGGAAATGTTAACAACGCTGAAACCAACTGATTCAGATGCCCCAGTCCATCATCAGGTTGATTTGATTTAAAAAAACTGAAATAAAAAGAGCTCTAAAGTGGCTTCTCTTTTTTTACTCGATAGTTTTATCCTTAATTGTGGAGAACCCCTTACTCAAAAGTGCTAAAACGTTAAATTCTTAAGTTGATTTAGTGCTTACATGGTGCATAGGCTTTAACAACTTAAAAATACGAGAAACACAGCAGACCTGAAAGTCAAAACTAGATTCAGGACATCTTGGACAGATGACAGAGGAAGGTGTGTTTGTTGGGGTTCAGTCACCCAGCAAGTTACTCTGACTCTAATCACCCACAGTTGTAATGAATGACTTGTGATTTAGATCGATTATTAAGCCAAAAAGCCAAACATTCACTATCTCCTGTTCTTTAAATGTCACATTTTGTTGCATTTTCAGTTACATTATGGGGTTTTAGACACACAAAACCAACAATTAAACATTATCATGAACATTTTTCAGATTTTATAGACAGTAGATGTTTGAATGTTGGTTAATCATTTCAGTAAGCACAAAAAGGATTTTGTGTTTCAGCCCTGCACTGACTTATTAAACGATTTCCTACTTCCAGTCAATAGAAAACCAGTTATTTTCATATTGATTGCCAACTTTAACTAAGGGATAATGTTTTGTCTTTTTCCTCTTCTTTCTTCTAGATTTGACTGTCAAAAAATAGGACATTATGCCTCTTCATAAATACCCCCCCAAAATCTGGGATGCCCTGAAACAGAAGCAGGGCATCTACGCTCGTCTCCCTAAACATTATCTCAAGTCCCTCGAGCACAAAGAGCCCACTCCTGTCCACTGGAGGCCTCTGGGAGTTCAGTACCGAGCCAACCCGAACACAGGGCTGAAGGAACGGGTGCAGGATGTCCCAATCCCCATCTACTACCCTCCACACTCCCAGGACGGCCTGTGGGGAGGAGAGGGCTGGATATCAGGCTACAGATATGCCAACAATGACAAAGTAAGTCTACGGGAAGATGATTTTCTGTTTTGGTGTTACTCCAGAAAGTTGTGGTTTTGATTTCCCGTTTGATTAGTTACTAGTTTTATAACCCAAAGGGTCCTAGTACATTCAAAGGAGAGTTTGGTAGGCTATTTCACTACCATGTAACTTTGTACGTAAGCAGTGCTGCCATAAACTGATGTTACTGAGTGTCCAAGCAGCTCAGTTTGATAAAGACTTACATGATTTATACTCGGCCAAAATGATTCAGAAAAGCAAAAATCTTAATATATTTTGATCTCAGTAGAATAAAAATGAAAGCAACAAAACAGTACAATATGATACCTTCAGAGTTTTGCTGGTTATGTTTACATCAAAGAACCTCTAATGCGTTTTTCTTGTAAGTAAAAATCAAAGTGTTAAAGTTATTACAGTAGTTGACAAATAATGTGATATTATTTTAGCTTTTAGGATATCCTAAGTGCTTTCTGAGATTTAAAACATAGTTAAGCTCAGATTTTATTACCAGTAAACTAACATTAACCTCCAAAATACTTAATTAGGATGATGGATGTTACATAAGCTGTTTTTTTCCTGTTATTTACTGTGATAGTTTGATATTAAAGCACTGTTGCTAAGAAATTGCCACTCTTAGAACTGACAGTTTATTGTGGTTTTGACTGTTAGCAAGTCAGAGTATCCAACCTTTGTGGAGTGTCTGGGTCAGAAGGGCCACAACTTTTTGTTCTATAGGCATCAATCCACAGATTATCTTTCTAATATAAACTGAGATTTGAACTGTGTCTCTGTTTAGATGTCCAATCGTATGCGGAAGACATGGAAACCACAGCTGTTAAAGAGACAGCTGTACAGCGAGATCCTCGATCATAAGTTCACTATCACAGTCACAGCTCGCACCCTGGACCTCATCGACGCTGCCTTTGGCTTTGACTTCTATATCCTCAAAGTAAGAGAAAAGTTTCCTGTTTCCAACAAAATTCCTTTTTGATTGAGCTTTCCACGCGACTCTAATGTCCAACTTCTTCTAGACAACAAAGGAAGACCTGAACTCCAAGCTGGGGATGGACCTGAAGAGGGCGATGCTGCTTCGCCTGGCACGAAGAAACACAGAGCTTCACCCCGACGACCCCGTCAAAAGAGAAAAGGTCTACAACAAATACAAGGTAGGTCACGCGTGTTGGAGCCTATTTAGGATTCTAAATGTGCTGGATAGGTTTTGTGATTAAACCAAGTGCGGTGTTTGTTTTATTTTCTTTCTGTCCAAGCAGCAGTTTGAGATCCCAGAGGAGGAGGCAGAGTGGGTGGGTCTGAGTCTGGAGGAGGCCGTGGAGAAACAGAGGCAGCTGGAGCACAAGGTAATGTGTCGCTTTCAAACTTTTTGTTAAAGTTATGGATTTACGATTCATTCAAACATGACACCACATTTACAAAAGAGCTGTAATGCTCTTGCAGTATTTGACAGAGTGCTATGGAGAACAGCAATAAGTTTAAAGCCTTACAACAGCAAGGAGCATGGATGTTTTCTGTTCTCTCACACTGCATCACTCATGAAGTTTATTTTGCTGTTAAAATCTAAATTAACATCCACTGTCAGCAGGGGGAACACTCGCTACCTCTTTATTCATTAGAGTTAAAATATTGTTGCCTGTTTGATAACATGAAACAAATAAGCGCTTGTTCAATGCCTGTTTACTTACATGCTTTATAGCTTTTGTTAAATATTTATGTCTTTGTGCAGTTGGCATGAATAAACTCTGAGAATATAGGGAGACATTGTTTTTTGTTTTTTTTGGGGGGGAGAGAGTTTTTCCGACTTTATTGACAGAGAGAGAGACACAGTGAAAGAGGGATAGAGGGTATTGACATGCAGAAATGTCTTGAGCTGGACTCGAACTCACGGCAGCTGCCAAGGGACTGTGCCCATTTGGTATCGCCATGGCTCATGAGCTAAACGGAGGCCCATTGAGCCATTGTTGAGCAAATTATTTCTGGTTTCACAACTTTAAAATCTCCTTTACTACTGTTTATTGGTTTATCAAGCTGATGTTATGTTCTTTGTGAATAAGGGATGCTCTACAAGGTGTGCATGTTGTTTTCCTCATCAGGAAAGTGAAATATCATTTTTAGTATTCAGAGTGTTTAGCTCACAGATTTTTTTTAACCTCATTATTTGAAACTTTTGCCACTTTTAATGAGAACATCTGATACTGTAGCATTAAAAAATAATGAAAAGCATCACAGGCCAGACAGGAGCTTTAACTCTTTTATTTTACACCTGTTAAAAACAAAGCAGTTGAGCTAATGTTTTTCTTTGTGTTTCGTTCTGTCTCTCAGGAGCCTGAGCCTGCGTTTAAGATCTGTGTGGACAAGCTGGTGGAGGAGCTTCACATCAAGAAACTGCTAGAGCCACATCTCACAGAGACAAAGTGACCGTCTGAGACTGACACATTAAGTAGGTTGAACTGTCAAGCTTCTTCAGATGGTGGTGGGAGTCTGAGTCACCATTTTCAGTCCTGACTGCACTTCGGGGAGAACTTCTGCAGTTTCTGCTTTTATTTCCATCTGGGAGCGACACAAAGGTGGAAGTGGCACAAAAACGGAAATCATGTTGGACAAATGCTTATTTATTTCAGTTGTGGTTCACACTGAAGAGTCTTGCATGACATCATTCATCAATTGAGAGAAAGGCTTCAGTGTAAACACTCCCCAACCAGCTGTGATAAGAGGTGCGTGTATGGGATACCTAAAAAATTAAAGATTTCCTTTTTTCTTAAACCTTGTTTCTATTCATCTGCTCCAATAACATATTAAATGAATTCACTATTACACAATTCACTGATTTACTGAATATGTTTAGGCACCTGAATTGCAAGCAAAAATACTGACCACCTTGGTTGTGACTAATATTATTTCAAAATATATAATTTAGTTATTTTCCTTTACTTACAAGAACAGCATACTTTGTGTCCATTAATCAATAGTCCTATAAAGATGCCAGTGTTTGCGAGCCTGCAAAGTTTCAGCTTCAGTCCATTGACAAGATGTTGTAAAACCAGTGAAGGTTAAAAAAAGGAAACAACACAATAAGATGCTGTGAAAAACAACAGAACCAGCATGTGCAAGATGATGAACGAGTCATGTAGAGAAACGGGGACTTAAAATTAGACCTCCACCATTCACTGTACGCTGATCAGCCACAACATAATGACCACTGACAGGTGAAGTGAATAGCATTGATCATATTGGTACTATGTGCTGTTCTGCTGGAAGACCTTGGATTTTAACATCTGTGTTGATGAGACTTAAACACCCAAATAAACATTGTCCCACAACAAACACACTCCCTCATACAAATTGAAATCCCGAATGCCACTGGCCTACCCCACAGGAAAATGCACCCCACCACATGGAGAAAACATCAAACAATCAGGAACATGTTGAGGAACATGACAATGGTCCAACATGTTGATTTGACCTCCAAACTTCCTACACCTCATTCTGATCAAGCATCAACAGGATGCAGTGGAACAAGTTTGATTGACAGAGGCCCCACTGCCAAAGCCAGAGTACCCAAAGGACCCACTGACAATGTCCTGGTTTCAGACCCCATAGGACACCCTGAGAGGTCCTCTTGTCCATGCCCAATGGTTCAGAGTGTTTTTGATCACATAAGGGAGACCAACACAATATTAGGCAGGTGGACATAATGTTATGCCTGATTGGTGTTTACAAAAACGCAGAAAAAAACTCTTAGTGCATTCATTTCATGAGGCAAGTGCCTATGAGAAAGACTGCTGCTTACTGTCTAACTAAAAAACTACATTTATTTGCAACATTCATCAGGAAAATGGTTTATTACAAAGCGTAACCATTAAATAGGGAGTAGCTACAGCTCCAACATCCCATTTGCCAAGTTAACATCAATAACAAATCTACATTAGACCCTCCCCAGTAATATATGAATACAATCAGCACAACAATATAAAGACAACATACAGACGGCCCAAAAAGTATGTAGCATGCAGGGTTGGAAGGGTTACTTTTGAAGTTGATTCACACATGTTTGCTAATTATGTATTTTTAAAAAATGTAGTCAGTAATCTGATTATGTTCTGTTACTTTTGGATTGCCTCAATACCGAACATGAAAATAAAGATTAGAAGAAGAGTCATCAGATAAAATGACTTCCGTGTGTTCAAAATGTCCAAATGCATTTTAATATCCTGCTACTGATGCCCTTTTTCACTAAAAGTATCGTAAATCTAATTACATTATTTTTTTAAGTACATGAGGCTGTAATGTTTATTCTGTTACGGTCTGGTAAAGTGGTCAGAATATCTGTTATTTCAAACAGCTACATTATTGTTAAAGGTATTGTATGTTTATATGGTGTGTAAAAGCACTGAATATTTCTTCTATTCCTGATCATTTAACTCTGAGCTACAAAGAGAATAGATATGTCTACCAAATTGTAAAATTAATTCTTTAATCTCCAAACTTTTACCACCTTTAAGGGTTGCTGTGAACGTTCCTGTCCAGCAGATGGAGTCAAAATGCTTTAAATCTGTAAAGGCGCCATTTGAGGGAAGATGAAGCCGGATTTGTCTTTATTTTAAAAGTTACACCAAACAAACTCTAAAATTTAATCAGCTCCATTCATTAAACCGATTAAAACCGAACGTCGGCATCCAAACAGCACTTAAATGTGTCAAAACTCCACAGTGAGTCACATTTCTGTGTTTGTTTTTCAGGATTTCTTTTTTTTTTTAGAAATTATAGATAGCACTAATAATCAAAACAAGTGTTGTAATAAACCGCACATCTGCCCATGAAAGCAGCAGTGATGCAGTGAAGGTCCTTATAAGGAACTTGAGTTTACCCATGGGAGTGTAAAAAGATGCTGAGGTTAATGAAAACAGTAAAAACATCTCCCTCTCGTCTGGTTTCACTTTCAACAGTATGGTGTCAGTTTTGTCGTTTGTGATTGCAGCTTGCTGTTGTGGTGAGTCCCTGCCGGTGTGGGAACTCCCGTGGGTGTTGTAACCAGGCAACAGAGGACAATAATCATACCTGACACCTGTCAACACAAAGGTTCCCTCCTTATATAGATGCAGCCTGTGTTTGGAATTACCCGTTCATATTTAGTAATACAAACTCTGAGAGTGACGCAGACACGTTTCAGATTTGGTGAATTGTCCTTTTTTGGAAGAGAATCGCCTGTCAGGTTCATCAACTTATTTTTGTATTTTAAACCAGAACATGAAGATGAATCAGTGTTTATTCTGATCAGTTTATGTCGCTGCTACTCCTGCAGGACCTTTTTACTAAACCTGCTGTCTAACCTGCAAAACTGCATGTATCAGAGACATTTTGGCATTGGTCATTCATCAGGAAGTGATAATAAATCAGGAGTAGCTGTAACTCTGTGACAACTGTATACACAGATCAGCCACAACATCATGACCACTGACAGGTGAAGTGAATGACATTGATCATATTGCTACTATGTGGTGTTCTGATGGAAAACCTTGGATTTTAACATCCGTGTTGATGAGACTAAGATACGCAAATAAACACTGTCCCACAACAAACATACTCCCTCATGCAAATGGCAATCTAAATGTCACTGACCTACCCCTGCAGGAAAATGCACCCCATCACAGGGAAAAAACATCAAACAATCAGGATCATGTTGAGGAACATGACAATGGCCCAACATGTTGATTTGACCTCCAAACTTCCTACACTCCATTGTGATCAAGCATCAACAGGATGAAATAGAACAAGTTTGATAGACAGAGGTCCCACTGCACAAGCCAGAGTACCCAAAGGATCCAGTGCCAACGTCCTGGTTCCAGACCCCACAGGACACCCAGAGAGGTCCTCTTGTCCATGTCCAATGGTTCAGAGCATTTTAGAGCACATAAGGGGACCAAGACAATATTAGGCAGCTGGTCACAATGTTATGCCTGATCAATGTATATTTAAGTAGGTGAGTTCACATCAATAGACCATACAGGCCTCCAGAGGCAGCTGCAATGAAGAAAATACACATATTAAGCAGATAATATCTACTTTGGGCTATACCAAGGGTCAACATCAATAATAAGTTCACTTAAGACCCTCATCAGTACAATATATACATACAATCAGCATATTAACTTCCAGGAATCCATGCAACATTATTGTATACATATTTATATAAATACAGTATGTTTTCTGGAAATGCAGTTTGGGATTTTAGGCATTCACATTATGATTTACTACCACTTAAATTTTGGGATACATTCATGATTGTTACAATACAGTGTTTTCAAATTTTCTGTATGGTTTTTAAAATGGTCATTCAGTAGAATTATGGTTTAGAATTAGTTGCAGCCACTATTTATGAAGACTTCTCTTTGTAACAAACCATTTCTTTGATGAAGGTCCAGCACTTAAATATTGCAAATACATTTATTTGAGTCTGTTTGGAACTTGTAAAGTAAAAGTAAAATGTCTCATCAGATTTTGTATATATTGCCTTGAGATCTGCTTTTTGACATTTAGGCCACCGTCAAGTCTCCTTTTAAAAAGAAGAAGCTACGAGACAAACATAAAAAAAAATCAATGGCTTTGAATCTGGTTAAGGTTTAGTGCCACCATCAGACCAAAATGTCACTTTATCCAATCCTCTGGTTTAGTGTTGCTAGCATGCTGAACTAGCATATTACCCACAGTAAAAGTCGCACCTACTTAAACATTAACATGATGCCATTTTCATTTAATTATTATCATATAGCAAAGAAATCCCAAATGTAGCTCATTTGTCTTCAGGAAGTATAAACTACGTTAATTTCAGTTCTTTATTTGTGGATACAGATTAACTGTCATCATGTTTAACTACGGTGTGCATGATGTTTGTGATGATGTTTCAAATGCAGGAAAAACACAATAATGCCTGTAATTCTTATAAAGTGTCAGCAGGGCAATCATAATCTTTGCCAGAGATAGTACCACTCAAACTGTAATATTTGTCTGTTTTTATTGTCTCAGTTTTATGGGAATATTGGATCCTTACATCATTTCTGCACAACAGGGATCAAGTCCTTCAATTTGGCAGCATTAAATTATCTTGGTCAGTCTAATAAATATAATATAGATCAGTATGTCAATATATAATGCCGTATATTATGATGATTATGTATTACTCCTACAGGACAGCTTAGCCCCAGTCTATCATGTACCAGAATGTGTGTCATTTAAACATAAATAAAAGGATGAGACCACCTGACAGACAGAGGAGGTGTGACTACAGTTAAAAGTTCCCGGTTCAATGGAAAGCCGACATAATTTCATCTGAGTTATACAACTGACATTTATACAGTTGAGGTTAAAGCCCCTGGTTATATTTCTCCATATTGTAACTTCTACGTTTGATTATTTTCCGTCACAAATGACTCATCCTCTCTGCTCAGTATTCCCCAGAGACTCCACAGACCAACCACGCCTTAGCTCATGAACCAAAGCGTGAGTTTGAATCAGTTAACTTTCTTACTCTTAGAAATGGAAGACGTATCTGCTAAGACTGGTGTCGGTAGGTAATTTCTTCCAGTGTAATTCAAAAACCACGAGTGGAAAAAGTGATGATGTTACCAAGTCCAAAGTTTTTGGATTAATTTGCTTACTAGCAGGCTAGAAATAAATAATTCATACATTTGTCACTTTGGTTTTTTTTTTTTTTGGTAATGATTAAACAAATAAGACAAAAGCAAACTGGCTGCTGACTGAAGCTTCATATCCATATGCAAACTCACCACATCACAACTGGGCTTAACCGTATTTACATGTCACTATGTCATAATGTACATATTCATATGTAGGTTCATCATGCTTGGTATATTGTTTTTGAGAGAACTTTTTTATTATTATATTTATTTTTTTACCCCTGTTGTACTGTTTGTAATTCTTGTGCTACTTTTTGCCTTGTCTGTATCCAGCTGCTGTAACATGTGGATTTCTCCAGTGAGGTATCAATTAAAATTTATCTTTTCACGGTCAATTTAATTTGGCTTTTTGGACAAGAATTTACATAAAGAGACTGTAGGAGCCTAAATGCGTTTATGTTTATGATTGCTACTTAAAAAGCAATAACTTAAGTTCATAGTATATAAACAGTAATTTACATTGATGCAAAAGAACAGATTAAGTTATGTTATGTAGTTTTGTACTTGAGGTGTGTGATTAGTTTAAAATGTTTGTTTCATTCACATTTTGCATGTGGAAATAGGTGGCTGTGATTATTGCAGTAACTGTGCACGCACCTTGAATTGGTTGTTGAGCTATGAGGATGGTGGGTGTTGCTAGCCAGATCAGCAGTCAGGCATGGAGAGTGGAGCCACACAGTTTTTTAACCTCCGTCTCTGTTCCTGGCTTTATTTTTGAATTTTGTAATTTGGACCTTTTTGGGAAAGGATGATTATTTTTGTACAGCGTCTTTTTGTTTTTTGTGAGTTTAAGTAACTGTTTCATAAGTGGAGGCGTAGATTCTTTCTTGGATGTGGTATTAACAGAGGAATATTCAGAGCATCAAGCTGACAGCTTCATTATTGGAACCTACAGAGACTCTTTTATGTGAAAACAGATTTTTACTAATTAATGTCAGTTCATTTAAAACTATAGAACATAAAAATAAGTGATTGCATAACTATTAACCCCTTTGAAGTGGCTCATCTAATTCAGCACAGGTCCGGCCAGTTGGTGCAAGAAGTCACACAGTTGGTCATTAGAGTGCAGTGAATGCGTCTCAAGTAATTGTAGTATAAAGACCTCAATAACTGGAAGGTCCAGTCATTCCCGGCTTTAACTCCACCATGAAGACAAAAGAACATTCCAAGCATCTGCATGAAAAGGTGACTGGATGCAAAATAATTTAAAGCCACTGAGAATCCCTCGAAGTACAGTTAAATCCACCTTTAGGAAAGGAAAGGAGTAAAATACGGCATAAAAAACTGACTGACCGTGCAAAAAAAGAGACTAGTGAGGGAGGCAACTAAGACAACTATGACTCCTCTGAAGGAGTTACAACGGTCAGCGGCCGAGACACGAGAGTCTTTACATACAGCAGCTGTTCTTCACCATCACAGCTTTATAGGAGAGTGGCAAAGACAAATACACTATTGAATAAAACTCATATTAAATCTTGCTTTTATCCAAAGCCATGCACATCTGGGGGTAGATACAACACAAGTGAGGATCTAGTCAGGAGAAAACAACCTGGATAAGAGCCATGAAACAAGTTCAAGTGTGACAGGACCTTGGTGCTTATAGGCAGCGTGGGAGGTAACAGGGCATTTTATTTATTTATTTTTACTTTTTACAGTGTGGTAAAAAGTTTGGTATCTAGTTACACCACCGGGGAACCACAGAGACTAGCTAATGACCTTAGGCCCTGTTGTGGTGGTTGTTTCAGGCGCCTTTTGTTGGCTGAGTGTCGTGAGCAGCAGGGAGTCTAGACTAGTATAACCAGAGGGCAAGTGGGAGACTCTTCAGTCAACTGGAAGAAGGCTCTTTGGTGTGAGATTTTTTTTTTATTTTTGCTTTCACTTTTCCACTCTCCTATAAAAGCTTTGACTGGTGAAGAACAGGCAACACGACTTTTATGCAGTCTCTCCTTTCTCAGCTGCCGAAAGCTGGTAACTTTTTCAGAGGAGTCATAGATGTCTTGGTGGCTTGGCTTCCTTCACTAGTCTCTTTCCTGCATGGTCGCTTATTTCCTCCACTATATTTATCTCTATTTCACTTATTGTGCGACTTTTAGCACCAAATGGCTACACCTGTGTTGAATTAGGTGAGTCACTTTGAAGGGAGTAAACATTTATGTAATCACTTCTTTTACTTCATGTGGTTTTAATAAGTTGACTTTACTTCATAACAGTCTGTTTTCACTTTAACACGAAAGCCTCTTTTTGTAAATTCTTGTCAAAAAAGCCAAATTAATTTGACCATAATTCAATATTAAAAAACAATAAAAAGGTGAAACTCCTGAGGAGGGTGAATCATTTTTAGAGGCGCTGTAGAAATGAGAGTGATATTGATTTTCTCACCAAACTCTCAGCTCAAAAGCGTATTCCCTTACATATTAACGTATTTCTTTAAAACATCAGTGAGCATCACTGTTCTTGCTTTAAGCTCAAAGGGAAAAGCTCATCATTTTAAACAACTAAAACTGAAAAGCCAAGCGTTAAACAGCCTCTTTTACTCTTTTATTGCCTTCAGCAGGGAGGATGACTCTGTGTTCAAACTGATAGTCTGGACATGTCCAGACATGTCAGACCAGTAGGGTTTGCTGGTACCATTTCACAGGAAATCTCTCTCCATGATGATCAAAGGTCTTGGAAATGAGCCCGGTGTGGAGTTTCCCAGCTGCTGTTCAGGTCAAGTTAACAGTGACGGGCAGAGCCAGAAAAGGCAACACCTGCCCCAACCAGCACATGAAGTGAGCGAGTGTACAGATGGATGACAGAGAAAGTTAAATATTGAAACTACTTCTCACAGCACTGCACAGTAGAAACAGGGTTAAAGGTGCAGTATAGTATAAAATGTGATGAATATTAGTTGCTAAACGAACTTATCAAACAATAGCCCCTTTAAATAACTAGCTTCAGCTAATTAAATGTAAAGATTCACTGCTTCATTCTGTTTTATATCACTTTGAATGTGCTCAGAAGGCAATTTAAATCATGGCAGGCATGGCATAGTCCGCCACCAGCAATGATAACTACAGTGTAAAAACATGAATGAAAGACCATTACTGGAAGAAATGTCTACCATAAATTAATATCGAAAACCAAGTTTGATTTAATCAATCTGGAAAACCTGCTCAGAATGTGTTTGCCCAGAACTAACTTAACAGCCGAGGACAGAAATCTTTGATATTTTGAAATGAAGGACAAGCAGGAAACGGTGGCATTAATTTCCCAATCTGTGTCAATCTTTAAATTTCCACAGAAGCACAGGCCTTACAACAGACTAATGTGAGTCATCAGAGACCACATAGGGGAAAGCAGAAATAGAGCATTTTCTCAGCCCGGATTTCTGTAAAATGTGACACCCATGTTTTGGAGAATAAAAAAAGTCATTGTTGCTTGTGTGAGATAAAGACGCCGTGACTAAACGGACCTCAAGGTGTCTGGCAACCAGACAAGAGACACTTCATATCCCGAGGCTTTGTTTCTAATTTCCTGAGTAAACTTTCAAGATCCTCTGGAGATGGTGATGACATTTGAAGCCGAGATGTGCAAAGCAGAAAACCATCTTCTGCTTGCTGTCGCTGCCAATGTTCTTTGTTTTTACGAGTGAGAAAGCAGGTCAGGAATGTGTGTGGGCAGCAGCTGAGGACGGATCCCGTTCAAAAGTGCTTACATCCCCTTTGTCGCTCTCTAATTTGTCTTCCTGTGCCTTTCTTTGTCATTTTAACAGGAAGTAACGCCATCACAAAAATAACACACACTGACTTTTTTATTTTTTCTTCTACATATTTACACTACAGTGAGGGGGCAGAGTTGCACAACGTGACAGTGGGAATTTAAAAATGCACGAGAGTGAAACTGCAGAACAAAGGGAACTGACACAGAAAGAGCTATGAATAGGAGGAGGAGCGGTTTCTATTATAGTTAAGCAGGTTAAATATTAAACAGCTGGTGTGACGGCCGCATCAAAAAAGAGCAATAACAGACGTACAGGAGGAACCTGATACTACTAGACTTTTTTTTAGATAAAAGTCCTTTTAAACTGCCGCCGACTTTGAGAAGGAAGTCGAGTCGTTTTCCCAAAATCACACTGAAGCAAACAAAACAGACGTAAGACAAATATGATTTACCAGAAGAGACAGCAATTTATGGAAGTTTTTATTGTTCCCAGGCTGCATGGAGAAATTTATTAGTTCTCTTCTTAAGCTCCACGCTAACTGAGAATCACATACTTCAGACTTATCAGCTTTAAAATTAATGCTTGCAGCCTTTATGGGAAACACTAAGGAATGCTAAGCTGCACTTGGTTGCTAAAGCCTCGACCAGCAAGGCTTCAAGACAAAAATCAAAAGGGCAACAGTGCAGAATTGTGAAACCAAATGAGTCTGCAAGCACGTTATAAAGTGCAAGCAGCTGGAGCAAAGGAGGTGTTTTGCTTCATCTTGATTTTGGGACAACATAAACTGCACTTTATGAGTCGATTAATACCGAACTCATGTCTTGGTGCTAAATACAAAGCTGAAGCTAACTGATTAGCTTAGCATAAACACTACAAACGGGGGACACAGCTGGCGTTGCTCCATCAAAGTGACTACAATCGCCTCTCGAGCACAGTTTTCTTTGTTTCATTGTACAAAAACTGAGAGTGAGGCTAACTGTCCCCCCTGTTTTCACTTTAATGCTAAGCTAACAATCTGTTAGCTGTAGCTTCACATCTTGTGCACAGACATGACAATGGTATCTAAGATTGCTAAGAAAGTGACACTGCCTAAAACGTCAAAAGACAATGGACAGAGCGTGCTAAAGGCCAATTCATGTTTACCGGGTCGGCACGGGTTCGGGTGACGGAAATTTCACCATCCAGCTGATTCCGCATAGCAGACTGTACCTTTTTGTAAGATGAACAAAAAGCCGTGCAAGCCCTCTGTCCATTTTTAAAGTCTGCATCGGGCTTGGGGAAACCATAAATTGGCCTTAACTGCTGCATGGTCCAGACTTTCTCATAGCTGCTCCTCCTCCTCCATTTTGACCTGAACCATGCTGTCCTGCTGCATGGCATGGTTCAGGATGCCATGATTCACGTGAACCATGTCGACTTCCTCCGTCTTCATCTGAACCATGCCTTCCTGTGGCTCCGACAGCGGAATGTGGCTCTCGTTGACGAGCATGTTGAACTGCACGTCGCTGAATTGGGAAAAGTCCTGCGGGTACGTGGAAAAGTTCGGGTTGAAGTTCATATCCGTGTTGGCGAAGGTGGAGTTGTTGTCGGCAGGCGGCAGGTCAAAGACACTTTGCACGGACGAGTTGAAGTTTGGGTTACACACTATTTGCCAAAGCAACTCCAAGTCAGGCGACTCCAGCTGATTAAGGAGGGCAGCTTCATCAGTGACATTGGAGTCCTGGGGCTCACTGTAACACATTTCTGCCAAAGCAGGAGCGGCGGGCTGAGCAGTGCACGGCCCATCATCTGGAGACATCATATTCTGATTGCCCAGGAGGAAGGGGATGGCCAGGTCTAATGAAGGCACCGTCTCCGCTGCAGGAGAAACAGATGATGAAAATTTGGTTAGAACTATGAAGAGTAGGTAGAAAACTTGACACACTTGGATTATGTGATTCTTTTTAAAATGCAGCTGCCAGTTTATCAGGTGCAACTGGCTGAAATTAACTCAGCGCAGGAGTCCTTCAGTCCCATCTTTAACAAGATTACTTTTTGCTTAAAACGTCTTAAAGATGTGTTGATTCAGTTGATTTTTCTGAAGGGTGTAGTTTGTGGTGCTGTTGAACTGTGTAGAGTTATATTGAGAGACATGTTTTGTCAGCCTCACGTGGTTTAGTGAGAGAAGGTTAAATAATCTCCCATGTTGCGTTTGGTACATCTGAATAAAACTATGAGGAGCCTTAACGGAAACACGGCCTATGTCTGAATAACCAGAATGCCATCACTTTAATGGGAACAACTCTCTGTTCAAAGCCGTACAGTTCAACAGCGCCACAAACTAAAGCCTCCAGAAGAATCACACAATTGAATCATCTCAAAACGGTTTCTACATAAACATCGTTATACGTACTATGCATTTTTTTTCACAGTGTGTATCAGTCACTTCTTTTGTGTCTTATGCTTTGTGCTCTGTCTGATCCATATGAACAGTGAGAGTGTGTTGGTCCAGTCCAGCTGTAACAGGCTGCCTGTTTGACTTTTAAAGGCCGACCTTCAATAGTATCAAGTCGCACAGTTATTGTTCAGACTTTGGCTGCGGTTTTATCTGTGGCGCTATGAATGTGTCCAACTCTTACTGCAATATTTTAACCTGTGGTTCTTCTATGATGGATGTGTTTAGTTTGGAGTTCACAAGTACACCCTCTACTGCTGCGTGTGGTCAGTATTACAGACACTGAAAAAACAAATGCGTCACATAATCGTAACAACAATTACCATGATCATTTCAGCAACCGTCAGTGAGCGAGCTGCTGAACCGAATCCTCTGGTCTTTTTGTTTTCATGTAGTGGTGCAGGTTTGTGCCTGACAGACACAGCTGAGGGAGGTACAATATTTTACATCGACGTTTTTTCTTTGTACTAGCTGCTTCGACGAAAGGTAAAACCCCAAGCAGAGATAACAGGAATCCCGACAGTGCCAGCGCTCACATAAATGGTTTCGTCTGACGTGTCATTTGACTAATTCCTTCCACGCAAAATGGACCGATGTGTGACGCCTACTTCAGTCAAGCGGAATGGGTTGTTATTAATGGAGAGGTATGAGGAAGATAACATTTGTTACAGTTAAAGCCACTGCTACTGCTAATTATGCAAGAGAGGAAGGCTGGTAGAAAACTGTCAGTCATCTAATTTAATATATTTATTTCCTACTTAGTTCATTGTCAATGTACCTGCTTATTTCTAACGTGACCGCTGCACATTAGAGCTCTTTAACCTTAAACTTCATACATTTATACATGACACTTCAGTTAATTTAGGCCTACACTATCCAATAATAAAGGATACGTGGATATTACTTTAGTCTTGGGCCAAATCAAAGTGAAATTAATGTTACTGAAAGAATATTCTCTGTGATAAATACCAATAAACTCATCAATTCTCTAATCTCTGTTCTATTAGCTGCAAATCAGATGCATGCAGTCTTTCATGACTATGCAACACATACAGTTTGTGCTACTGTAGATACAGCAACTTTACATATATAATTTAATCCCTCAACTGAGAATCTGTAATGCTCATAGACGATGTGATCGGGAAAAGAATTGATGAAAAAGTGTCTCGTCTCACAGCTGTTTTAAATCCCAAACTCTGAACAGCACCTCTGGAGCAGGTTAGCTGTGCAGCATCAGTTGCCATGGTGACCTAGCATCTCATATCTCTGATTCTAGGCTCAACATAACTCACTAACCTATTAATCTGGCTTAGTCGCAACCAGCAGCTGTCTACAGACTCCATGATTGTGTCTAATAGTACAGCTCATACAGTTGTGACTACAAAGAGAATCAGTGCAACCTCAGCTGTGGCGGTTTTTATGATTCTGGCTGTGACACATTCGTTTGTAATGGATGCAACACTGACTACATGCAGCAGCAGTGTGTGTATGTGAGGCAATAGTTTTGCTGACTTAGCATCTCCTGAGTAAACAAATAAACCCATCTCTCAAAGAAGCGTCGCAAATAGGAACAGCTGGACGCTTCAATTGCACGACAGATCGAACCGCAGCAGCAGCTGAAGTCCGAACAATAAAAGGCAGCAGCTTCACCATCACAGCCGGAAGAGCAGCTGTGCTCACAAGCAGCAGCTGGATACCGTCTGAGATCAGCCTTTTGAAATAAATGATGCGCGTCATCTGTCCTTTCTGTAGCATCTGCAGAGTGTTTCCCTAAACAGACAGTGTGTTATAACTGGACCGGACCAGCACACTAACTGTTTACATGAATCACAGGAAGTGGAAAGCATAAAGACGTGACTCAAATCAAAAAATTCTCATCCTAGTGGGGCTCTGTCCATCTAGGTCCTGTAATAATCCCATCATACACACATCTCGTCTTAAACTGTGTATGCAGCAGTTTGTGGCTTCTTCATTCACATGTCTGTATATTGCGGCATCTGTTTGGGCAGTTTTGGCGAATGTCATGGTGTCATGTGATCTACTCATCGCCATGTGACAAGTTGCCACACACTAAGGAGGAGGCGGAAAATTAAAACTGTTGCGCTGATGTGTTTAAATTCAAAATGACAATCTGTTAGGGGTTATGGACCTTTCCTAAAAGCCTGCTGTAAAGAAGTGTTTTGAAAAGAAATCTTAATCTTTCTCATTCAGCACTTAAGATTATTTCCTTTTAACAGAACTCTTCCACAGCAGACGTGTTGACTTGTTGCAGCAGGAAAAGCACAGGTGTGTTTCAAAACAGGAACAACAGCTCTATTTATGTGTCTCAGAAAGTCCTGCTAGTGAGTGAGCATGAACAATGGGCCTTTTCAACAAGATGTACAGGTAACGAAAATAATAACGTTGGCATGGCTCTGGTGTGCTGCCGGCTGGCTCACCCCGGGTGCTTTTCATTGTGTGAGTAATGCTTCCTCGCTGCCACCTTTTAGACTTTGGAAGGAGCATAGATTGAGGAAATACAGGAGCTATCCTACGCGGATCGTCTTTTATCAGGTGGCGTGACGAATAAATGTTGCATCTTTCATGGGCAGGCACTGTACGAATTAGGAGTGATCTAAATCTTGAATTGTCGGCCCGTCTTTTTTTTTTTTTTTTACAGTCGGCTGATTTTCTGCAGGATTGGCTGTCATTTAAAAGGCCGTTCAAACATGATTATAAAAGATTAATTGCCTGAATGATCTGGGCCTCGAAAGACTAGTTCTGACATTTTGAATTTTGGTTGGCCTTCCTGCAGTTTCCCTCACAGCTGCAGTCTGAAGATGCATTATAAACAGGAGTGAGCTTGTTATAACATTACTGGAGTAGGGTTTTATCTTGAAACAAACTGTGCTATTAAACTAAACTTTACACATGAACAGCCCCATATTTGTCTTTTTCCTTGTCGCTTTTTGAAAAAGTGAGAAGGAGACAAAGAAAAATTACCTCTTCACTTGTCAACACCGTTGAGGATGCGGTTGTGTGACTTTTGTTTAGTCGGCTGAACACAAAGTCCAATAAAAACATGCAGTGTGAGTTAACACAACCTTCAAGATTCATGAAAATGCACAGCACCTGTCCAGCTTTACTAGAACAGAGCTGATGTTATTAGTAACAACTGTGCTTCCTGCTATGATGAGTCCAAATGTTTGCAGTCTATACAGTCAGAGGTAACCGGCCTCACTGCATCAGCTCACCTCCTAAAGGCTTCAACTTCTACCAAAAAACATGAACAAAGAAAAAGTCAGATTCAAAATCCACGTCTCACCAGTCACACAGGGTTTCTCTGTGATCCTGACGTCTGACTTTATCGTCGCCCTCTTCCGCCTCACCTCATATGGATCTGAAATTAAAAGACACTCATTATTGTCTAAGTATAACCTCCTGTATCTGTTTCATAACTTGTAAATTTAGCCCATTTAGCTGAAACTGTCTGTTCCTGACTGACCCCGGTTGTGCGGCAGGTATGTGAAGGTAACCGGCTCGCTCTCCATCCGGTCTGAAATGCGACGCAGGACGACGTTGACCTCGACCTCCTCTGAGAGGTCCTGGTCCTGGTACGGCGGTGTCTTGAAGACGATGGCAATCTGCCGGTGGACGTCTGTCTGGGCAAACTCGCCATTCGCCTTCCATGAGCCTCGTGTGAAGATGATCTCTATGTCGTCTGTGGATCAGCGACAAAGGACAACGAGCCTTATTACTCAAGGAAAATGAGAAAACTACCTGAAACTTGTTACCAAAAGAGATGTTGATCCTTGAAACATTTTTTTTTAAGACAAGATAAACTTCATCGATCCCTTACTGGGGAAATGTATGTCTTTCTTTAGCTTCAAAATGTGTTAAAAATACTTGAGCTTGATTATGATGCTGTTTTTCACTACAAAAATATTGCAGTATATAACAATTTAATTTAATGAAGCTCCTTTGGTTTTTACTAAAACTATCAACAAAAACCAGCAATTCAGGCAACAATTACTGTAAATCAAGTAGATATACTAGCTGTGCTGTAAACAAATGTCATTATATGAGCATGTTTCCATGGCACCATTAGGCAACTTATACAGGTTGCCAGTTTATCATTAGCAGCTGCAGACGTACGATTAAAAAATGTCTCTAAAGTGAAGACAACAAACATGTTTAATGTACAAACGCCATGAAAAAGAGTAACAAAAGTCAAGACAGTTGGATATCTGTTGTGACAGTAAAAATATTTTTTGAGCCGAGTCAAAATTTGACCAAAGTTTACATTTATTTCACTGTAATTAGGCCATAGACATGTTTTTATTTAATAACAGTTTTGTGTATAATAATTAACCAAAGTTCGGGAGTTCATTCTGCAGACAATGTTTATTTACACTTTGCAGTACAAACTGGGCGTTTTCCATGTACTTTACTGTTTGAGACTATTTCTGTCTGTCCTTTGTGTATTTCAAACTTGGACACAAATAAAACTCCACTGAAAGCTCCGACTTACCTTTCTGCACTTTGTCACACAGCATGTAGATCTCCGTCTTGCCGGTGCAGGAACCTCTGTACTGGTTCAACAGGCAGATCTTCAGCTGTGACGTCGTCGTGGCCTCTTTAAAAAAAACAATCAAACATGACAAAGCGTGAGAATCAGGAAATGCATTCGTCTATCATTTGTGCATGTGGTTATAATGTGGGCATCAGTGTGTGTTTTGCAATGTCTCACTCTTGTCAAAAATGGGTTTGGACACCACCGGGCTCAGAGAGTCTTTCCTGCCGTCCTCCCACTCGAGCTCACACTGAAAACACAGACGAACCGAATTCATGTCCATGTCTTCGATGCCCTTTGAGTGACCAGCTGAGGGATGAAAAGACATAAAATCAGTCATGATGTCTGCTTCGAAGATTCATTATGAATTGTGGCAGGAAAGGAAAGAAGAAACTGCATTTATTTCTGCGTGTGAAGTCCAGCTCACTTTGAAAAGGGTCAATATTTAGGTTTCTTCTCTTCTGAAGTGACATGTCCAGCTCTCTCCTCCTCACACACTGAATACCAAGGTTAGCAAAGCTGCGAGTTGAAACAGATTACAAAAAAAGAAAAAAAAGGCTGTCAGGACATTTTGTATGTTTGGATGCAGAAAAAAGAAACAGATCTAAGCTGAAATGCAAACAAAAGTCATCTAGCATCTGTCTGGAGATAAGGAGGAGGCGAATGTCCACCTGTGACGTCGGTTGTTGTGAGGATTGAACGTGACCTTGCAGATTCCTGAACCGTGTGGACAGTCTTTACCCACGAGGCAGTGGGGGTGAGGCCGGTGTGGGAGGTCTTTGGTCACCAGGGAAATGGTGACTGTGACCCTCTTTAAGTGGTCAATGGGACCCTGAATCTGAAAGAGAGACCGCAACACCTTGAACAAATGGATCTGTCCCACCTTCACACATATACAACATACTGAGTGTGGCAACATGCTGATAGTAATCATCATTTATAACACACAGACAAAAGAGAGGCAACCGTCAATTTAAGAAAAGTTACAAATAATAATATACGAAATATTAAAACAAGAAGCAAAAGCCTGAAAAATGTTGCCATCTTTAGCAGGGTAGCAACTAATGCCCGATGCTGATTATTTTATCTATAAAAAGTCACCAAACATGTTGTTCTCAAAACTGATCAACCCTCTGAACCCCAAAAGTCATGTCATCTTGTATAAAAGTTGCTGAAAATTAACCACTTAGCAGAACCAGAACCGTAAAGACAGATTTTCCACAGTCCGGCGGTCCTTGAACTAATCATGTGTGATGTACCGTTCCGCTGGGAAACTTAACCATATCTAAGCTTAAAATAATTGCATTTCATCAAAAATCACCTTATTCTACATTCAACTGTTTGCTCTGATCAGATTCTTTAAGAAATAAAAAATTGTGCGCTCCTGAGAGCAACCGTGTGACCAAAAACATGGGCACTTTTCGGCTGAACTGCAGTAAGTGTTGACACAGAACACAAGTATATAAACAAATTAAAAATGTATGTAGGAAAATATCCATAAGATGTAGAATCGCCATTGTTTTTCCCAGTTTCAAACTGGGACATAAAGATGTACATCAGTTTTGGAAAACTGATGTACATCTTTATTCCAGCTTTTTTTGCGATTTTGTAAAATAAATAGTCAGAGAAATCCAATGTTTTTTTTTTCTTTTTTCCGACATATTGTGTGATAACTTTGTCATACTGCACAAAAGACATAGTTGAGTTCTGTCTACTTCTATCCATAGTGGTGCTGTTTCCATAGAGGTGAATGAAGTTTCTGTTTTCCCACTGTGTTCCTGGATCATTATACTTTTCATGTTAAACAAAAATCCAATCACCTGAATTACCAGTTAAATAAAAAAAATGCTTTAACCGACACAGGAGCAAGGATTTCACTTGAATAACTGCACGTCAGTCACACAAACTGTCGTGTGAAGATGAGGTGAAAGTGACGGTGTGGGAGTGTTAGTTAACATGTAAGCCGGGGATGAACCTCCTGTTTGACCACACACTCAAGCTGGGATTTGTGGGGACTTTCTAATTGATTCTAACAACCCACATCCTCCCAGCTCCACCTATCTCCACCCGTCTGCACGAGGGGGGTTCAAGTGTACATACCAAACAAGATCAGCTGTGGTTACAACCTTCCTAACCGCCTCTGAGAGCCAGTAAACCCCCTTTAAGTTCTGAAACAGAAACCGAACTCTGGTACCTCTATCGCAGGCTGAGTCTTGTTGGTGTCGGTGCTGGACGCTCCCAGGATGCTCCCGGCCGAGCGTCCCTCACACTCATAGCGAAATCTCATCCCTCTGGCTTTGGGCTCCTCCACTACCACCAGTTTGGGCTTTTCCAGAATCCGCTCCAGTATCTCGGTGTCGCCGTGGTTCTGGGAGGAAACGCTGCCGGAGCTCTTTGAGGCCAGCGAACACGAGGGGACTCGACCGCGACCGGAGGAGCCGGCTGAGGAGGAGGAGACCCGGGAAGGATGAGGCGACGCCATGTCTCTGGTAGAACACAACGTCGAGTAGCTTGGCTGTGAAAAAAGATAACAACCCAGCTGTATTAACAACATTATTTAACATTTACTTGACAGAGAAAACATCATTGAATCAGAAAACAGATAAAATAACATAAAAAGACTTCGGCAGAGATCGCACACAAGTACGAATGCATTCATTACCCATTAACCAGTTATTAAAACATCTTATTAATCACCGTTATTTCCTTTTTCAGACTGCAGTTTGTGTTTACACCCCGAGAGAAGGATGAACCTGAATTCTGTCCAATAAACCTGCAGCGATGTGGTGTTAAGTTGCCCAGTGCGACTTTAAAGCCACCATTAAGTAAAGCAATACAACATCTACTATCTTAAAAATGAAAGCTCATTGTGGCTCTGCTCAGCACACTTAGATAGTTTGATCTGCCACGCGGTCTGGTTCAGGCGACTAATGTCAGCAAACTTAAAAGAGACATTGCTTTTTGAGTCAGGCTGCTGATGAGATGACTCCTCTCATGTTGAAGCTTTGGCAGCGATCCGACCTCACTTTGCTTAAGAACCAAAAAAATATATCTATAACCGCTAAAAAATTTCCCCTGAGCTCCCACAAAATCTACAATTTCTACAGACTTATGTGCAGCCTTGAGGTACTTTTACTTTTGTGTTTTCATATCCTTTCTGCTCACACTCCCGTGCATTTAATTTACATCCAATTATACCATAACCTTGTTCAAGAGTTCAGTGAGGTCTTGTGTCATCTTTTTGAGACTTTTTCAATCTAAACTTCTCAGAGTGGGTCAATAAAACACACATTTGAGCCCCAGAATAGATAAAACTGGTCCAATATTTCACAAAGAAAGTGGCAGATTTAAGATAACTTGTTTTGCTTTGTTCCAACCTCATTTAACATCTCGACTCGACTTCTACTTTCAGACTAAACTACCAAATTGAAACTGGTTCCATGTTGACCTCTTTTGACCTTTAAAGTCGCTGCTTAAGATCCACCTCCTCTATATGGAATTCAATACAAGCAGAGCCTGATTTCATCTCTCTTAGTGTTGTATCTTTTATTCTTAGTATTTTATTAACTTTAGCACAGATCTGTCTTTTAATGACTTTGTGGCCTGTTATATTAACTGTACAGCAATAGATCAGCTCCAGTTATGTTTCAATTGTGCTTTATAAATAAATCTGACCTCTTACACATCACTAATAACTATTTTACAATGCTATGTACTTCTAAAAGAGCATTTTACATACTTGTGTTGCTACTGCTAATGAAACAAAACACGGTACAAAGTTAGAGAACAACATTAACTTACTGTCGGAGGAAAATGAACAGATCTAAACCAGTTTTTTGTACAGCCGAGGACCAGATGTCTCTCAGGTATTGACTCTGCAGATGAAGCACGCAAGCAGAAAACAAGCAGCAAAACTGACTCACCGTATGTTTTTCCTCATACATGTGCTTTCTATCAGTGCACAGCGTCAACCATGTGCTCTTTGACTCCTCCTCTTGTGTATGATGCCTTATTTTTTCCGTTACACCACAGACCACCGAGCTTTTCCGTTCCCACTCACACTTAATATCTCTTTTACTTTCATTGCCCGCGCTGCTCTTTACTCATCCACTTCTCTCCACTAACCTCCCTGATTGGCTTCAACATGACGTAAAAGAAAGCAAAAGCATCACAAGACACACTTAAGCTCCAGAATAGCTGAAGCACTGACACAACAACAGATTAATAATCAAACCTGCAGGGAACAAAGACGTAAAGGCTCCTTTGTCAGTCGTGTAGCAGTGAAACAGCCTGAGAGCTCATTAAAGTGCTGCAGCAGAGATCTGGGTGATGCCTCTGCATGAGGTCAAGTCTCACAGTATCCCGTCAAGGCTCAGACGTCTGGTGTCAAAGCGTATCGGCATACGTGTTAGCATTAAAACACTGAACCTAAACAAAAGCCTGGCAGGCCGAGCCAGCGAACGGGAAACAGGAACTCAGCTCAGCGTCGACCAATCGCAGAAGCGACCCTTCACCTCCGGTGGGTTTGGCCAGTAAACAGAAAGGACGGCAAACTGAAAGCAGGAGTCACATTACAGTTCTCACTAAGACGTCCTCCTGCTCCTCCTCCCTTCCTCTCAGCCTCCTCCCACTGAAAAGCATGCTGGGGAGGTGTGTCGGCCTCCGCCACAAAACACGGCAAACACACCGTATTTACACACGTGATTTAGCGGAATCACCCTGAGCAGATGGCTGGCTGACAGAGGGTTAAACTGGTCCTCGTTACCTGTGTGTGTGAAGGCCACAGAGTCACTGCAGTCTGATCAGATTACAGCTCCTCTGATCTCCCTGCTGCCTGTAAACCACGTGCTTTCTGCTCAGAACCTGACCGGCTGCTCTGTGAGGCAACAAAACATCCAACCATCCGCAGGTGGCACAAGCACCACACCGCAAAAACATCTCTTCATGAAAAGCTGCAGCCACGTTTTTGTTTTTTACATCCCAACAGAGAGGAAGCTCAACTGAAGCTTCCTCTGCTGAGTCACATAATAATGGCATGAAGACAATATGGACAAAATAACTAATGAATATACATTAACATTTATCTATGTCTGCTCGTGTCAGTGTTCATGTTCTCACTGTATGTAATGTAGGACTCATTTGCATTATTTTACTTTGATTATTACTCACAGTCTCTACAATGTCAGAAAATGGGAAAACACAAAGTAACAACTTCAAAATGCTTGTCAGACTGAGAGAGAGAGAAACCTTTATTTGTCACAAATATATTTTTGCAGCATTGTGAAATGTTTTTTTGCATATCCCAGCTGGGATCAGAGAGCAGGGTCAGCCATGGTACAGTGCCCCTGGAGCAGGAATGGTTAAGGGCTTTGCTCAAGGGCCCAACAATGGCCTCATTGGGGTTTGATCCTCTGATCAGTATCCCAGAGACTTAACCGTTGCGCCACCACTGTCAACTGTAAAAACCATAAATGAAACCTCCATCTAACTTAACTGCAACGTGTTTCCTATGAATCTTCTGAAGTCAGGGTAACTGAATCTGATAGTCATCTACTTGTTTTACCGTTTATGTGGTCTAGTTTCCATAAACAAAAGCTGTGATGAGCCATTGGTCTCATAGCAAAAAGGTAAATGCCAACATTCTCCCTAAAGTTTCACTAAAACTGACCCCCGCATCTGGTCTTCACAACTTCAGTTGAGACTTTTGAAAATATTTTTAACCCCACAAAGAATCCAGTTTTCCTTCCTGCTGTGTTTATACCAGCTAAGGTATGAAAAATATCCACGAGGACCAAAAAGTACATGAATAATTTACAAATTGCATCAATTTATTAGCATATTTTATGTCTAATATGTCATTTTTGTCAGCGATTAATATTCCTAAAGTACGGACGCTGGTTTTATCTCCATATGGAAAAGGTCTGCTGTCTTTAATTCATTTTAATGATTAATTATTGACTGTTATTGGGGCTGACTATTGGTTAAGGAAATTATTTACAATTTGCATACTACAACTTAAATGATATTTAAGACTGTTAATACTAAACTGTGTCTGTTTCACATCTTTCTGGTGCCCCAAGCTTCCCTCTCACCCCCTCACCCCCTCACCCTCTCACCCTCTCTGAAACACAAGAAAACCTCTTCAGTCACTCTGGTCGATGCAACAAACCGCTACGTGAGGACGTGGAAACCAGACGAGGCTAAATCAAAACAACACAAATGACTACACGGGCTCAAACACAACGCACTGCCGTAACAGCGGAAAAGGAGAGGACACCCACCTTACATGCAGCACCTCTTGACACCAGCAGCGGCTTAGAAGTGGGTGAGGAGTTCTGTCTCCTGTGGTTCTGGTTGAGGGGCGTCTGACAGGGGGGGTCGGCAGGAGGAGGAGGAGGACCAGGGAGGGAAGCAGCTGACCGATGGTTGTCCTCCAAGATCATTCCTTCAATCAGGTCTAGACAAAGATAAATATTAAAGTTTAAACAAAACGATAGAAAGCAGAACAAACTCAAAGATAAATAAGAAGCTGACAAAGTGAAGCAAGTGGAGGTTCTGTGTGATTTCTGCTGGTGGATATTGAGAATATTTATATTTCTAAGTTAATGATGTTTGTTTAAAGGCTTAAACAGCACAAAGACGTCTACCAACATCACCGAAGCTTTACGCTATTGGATGAGATACAAAGTTAAATGCCGTATATTTCTGTATGTGGCTTGTACTGAAGCTAACTGGGCAATAAACGATAAATGTTTCCTAAATCTGTGCTACAGCAGCAAAAAGCAAAGACCTGTCTCATACTTAACCAGTGCTGTTGCTATGGTTACCAGCAGGTAAATATACCGTGCACTTTGTGGTCTGCCATGTCTGACACTAAAACATGTAAAATACCTTTACTGGCACCAATTTTAACAACTGATGAGTCATTTAACTCATTTTTATTCTAAGAATCACTTGTTCCGACTTCTCAAATGAGACTATTTGCTGATTTTTACATCCTTCTATGAGAAAGTTTCTCAAGCTTTTGATTGTTACAAATAAAGCAGGCTGACTATGCACTATTTTGACATTTTATACAATACTACTGAAAAATTAAGTGGGGGAATAGTGCATTAATGAATATTAATACAGCAGTAAAAAGATCCAAAACTTACAGTTATAAATTGTTAAAAGAGCTTTTTTTTCATTGCAGCTACCTTGTAAAAAAAAGTGTAAAATAACAGTTCAAAAATTATTTATCTAAATCATCTATTTAAAAATAGTGTCATTTTATGGTTGTAAAGCAACAAATGACTATTTATAAAACTGCAGACTCTTTCTGTGGACATTATTTACAGTTTGGGCATTTTTTAAAACACTAAACATGCAAATTAATACTTTTTATGTGATTTTATTTGATATTATTTGGAATTTCTAAATGATAAATATTTTTTTAATTCTTAATAATTATTTCTTTAAAATAATGGCAAATATCTGTAAAATATTAGTGTTTTGCTGATTTAAATATAGTAAAGAAATTACATTTTGTTTCAAATGTTTTAAAGCAACAAATTACTATTTATAAAAATACAGACTTTTGATGTGGCCACTGTTTATAGTCTGGCCTGTTTTTATAGGATTAGCATGTCAATCCTTATTTTTTTTCTGTTATTTTACTAGATATTATGTGCAAATAAACAAAATAGAGGTAAAATCTGCAAAATATTTTTTCTTATATAAATACAGCAAAAACAAGTAGTGCAATTTTACTATCAAACACAATAACTATTAATAATAAAGTGGACATAATTTACTATTTGCGTCTGTTTGTATGTCATTAACATGCAAATAATTTTTTTCTGTGGTTTATTTTCTGAAATTTAACAAAAAACGGGAAAATCTGCAACATAACAGTAGAGCGGTTTAAAAATAACACACTTAAATTCAGTTTAAATGTTTTACAGTGCAGCTAGCCTGCACTCACAGTGATAATACTGTGGTCTGAGCATGTTAATAAAGTGGGATGACCTTACCGAGCCTGAGCACAGTCTGACATAACTCATAATAGTGCAGCTTCCAGGTTAAACCTTAAGTTTTCTAGCCACTGTGTGAAACACAAACCGAGACCAGGAAGCAGAAACGCTGCTGATGTGTTACTTCTCCTCCTGCATGAGATCAGCTCAGACTTTGCACGACTTTGCGGCTGTTTTCGTCCTTTTACTCACCCAGCTCTGACGACAGGCCTCGATCCGCGCAAGAAGCAGGGAAGTGGGGGAGCGCGCCGGGCAGGAGCGCGCCGATCTCGGGGATGGGTGTTGGCTCCTCTGCTATGACAGAATCACATGCCTGAGGATGATGTCAGCTCACACGCGCTCACAGAAACACACCGATTAACGCTTAAAAACCTACCAGAGGCGCCGCTGAAGATGTCCATGTCTTTCATCGCATGTGAGGAGACTTTCATCGAGCTCCGCGTCCTGGAGGCGTTCCCAAAAACCGGGTGTCTCGGTTCCAAACTCGCGTTTTTCACAGTTTCAGACTCCACAGCAGCTCCGAGCGACCCAGAAGGTGTCAAACCGTCTCTCGGCCATGTGTTGAATGCTTCCTAACGCGCAGTTTGCTGCAGTTTTGTGTTTCCGCAGTGTCGCGCTCCGATTGGCTACTGCGCGGGCGCGGAAATCCCCACGGCGTCACGTCTCCTCCCAGCCGGGAACTCCCCCCCACGACGCGAGATGCTTATTTGAATATGCAGCATGTGAAGACCAAAACAGGTCAAAACAGGAGAATTTTTTTTCCATTATGTAACGTGACCGCATTGATTTTTGCATTTTGTTTTTGGCCTCGTATGTAAAATCTGTCCGCTCACCTGATCATAACCCAGCAGCAGCTTTTCCCAACGTTTGCCATTTCTCCTGGTTGCATCAGTCCTCCATCCTGCTCCTGCTCCCGGAATTCCTTATCTTTAAAGAATAATTATGGTTGTGAATCTGCACGTTTTTCACCACAGAGCTGAAGTCAGATTCTGTTCCTGAAGTTAAGGGAAAAGTTAAGGGAAACTCAACTTTGAGCGCATTCTCAACATTTTCCCACCTTTTAATGTTGTAAAATCGTGTTCGACGTTTTAAATAAACACTTTTGTGCTGCAATAGGGGAGATATGTTTGTTTTTTGTCATGTAATAATAATAAATTTTATTTGTTGGCGCCTTTCTGAGCACCCAAGGACATCTTAGAATAAAAGACACAAAAATCACAAATCAAAAAACATTAAAAATAATAAATAAAATACATGACGGAGAGTTAAGCCGGACAGGCAAGTCTGAACAGATGAGTTTGGAGCTGGGATTTAAATTGTCCAGTGGAGTCAAGCTGATGGATGTGGGGGGGGCGCAGAGAGTTCCAGAGCCTGGGTGCCAGAGCAGCTGAAGGCGTAGAGCGCAGGAGGGGCTGTAGGGGTGGAGAAGGTCTGACAGGTATTGGGGGGCCAGGTTATGGAGAGCTTCAAATGTGAGGAGAAGGACTTGGATTCGCTGATGGACAGGTAGCCAGTGGAGCTGAATGAGGATGGGGGTGATGTGGTCGGTGGATTTGGTGATGATTCTGGCAGCATGATGATGATTTGGAGACGGTGGAGAAGTTTGTTGGGGAGACCAGTGAGGATTGAGTTGCATGTAGATCAAACTAGACAGTCTAGTCCAGATCTAAAACCCTTAAACCCCTGTATACAAACCGGTCTAATCTGGACTCGACCGTCTCACAGAGAATAAAGATTCATCTTGTGTTTTATTAAATGCATCTTTTTCATGGTCATTCAAGTTCAGCATTTTAAATAATGTGATTCAAATCCAGTTTAAATTCAAATCTAATCAATTCAATTGATTCTTATGAAATTTAAAGAATCTTTAACATATTTATTCCAGTTGAGCAACTTAAATTCTAATTATGTGATTCCAGTCCAGTTTTTAGTGGCACATATTTTTGTCCATATAAGACTGAAAGGCAAAAACAATCAGCAGATGGTCAGTCAGTGTGACTCATTAGGCCCTGAAGACAGTGAAGACAGCTCCAGTCCATTATCCTGCTTCTGCTCTCGTTTCCTCCAAACCGAAAGCAGCGGGAATTCCTTTGTTTTCATGGATAACTACGGTTGTGAATCTGCACCAATAATCTCACTGCACTGTTTGCTCCTTTTCCCCCCATGAAGCTGAAGTCAGATTCTCATTCTGTAGTTAAGGGAAACCTAACTTAAGACACTCTCAACATTTTCCCATCTTCTAATGACGTAAAACCGCGTTAGATGATTTAAACACTGAATGCTGTTTGGAACCCGCTGTCAAATCTGTGCAACATCTTTTTTAATAGTCAAAGTGCCAAGAAAGGGGAGACTTGACAGTTTTTTTCCTCATGTAGATCAGACTAGACCTGATCCAGACCTAAAACCACCGTGTAGCTATAAATAGACGGGCTAGATAGTCTCAGAGAGGATGAAGTGTTTGTCACATCTTGTGGTTTGTTATAACTTCCTTAAATTTGTAAAAATGCAAAACATGGGAATTCCACTGCTATTTTGCATCTGGACCATATTAGACTAGGTTCCACTCTAAAGTCTGTTACTTAGACAGGTCATATCTTGATCTGATGATGTCAAAAAGGCTAAAAGTACAGTCTCTGATTTGGGGAACCATTATTCTTTTTTGCCAAAATGCAAAGAAATAAGATTACATATAGGGGTTTTAGACCTGGACCTAATGTGGTCCAGATGTTAAAAAAGAATCATCAAAATGTCCTGTTTTTGTTCTTATTAATACAATAAAGGTTCTTTAGTCTCTGCAGGAGAATCTAGTCCTGATACGCCTTGTCTATAGGTAGGGGTTTTAGACCTGGACCTGGTCTAATGTGGTGCAGATGCCAAAGAACAAACAAACAAACAAAAACCTTTAAAACCCCTATAGTTTGCTTTTTTGTCTTCATGAGCCGCAACTTGTGTTTTAAAGACTCTTTATGTAGAATTTTCAGTCCAGACATCTTCCTTTTTCACTCTTTCACAAGAAATATAAAGGCTCCAAAAACTACAAACAGTGTTTTAAAGACTCTTAAGCCTCTGTAGGATAATCTAGTCCAGATCTGGCTCGTCTATATATAATGGTTTTAGATGTAGGCCTGATGTAATATGATGCGCTTATGAAAAAAGCAGTGAAATCCCCCCTCTCTTTGCTTTCTGTGCATTTTCACAAATAGAAAAAACATTTTAGAATTCAGAAACTGTGTTTAAAATGCTCTTTAGCCTCTGAAGGATAATCTAATGGACCTGGTCTAACGTGGTCCAGATGCTAAAATGAAACTGTGAAATCTGCCTCTTTTTTGCACTTAGAGTCAAAGTTTCACAAACAATAAATGTTGTTTTAGAGACTCTTTAGTCTCTGTAGGACAATCTAGTTCAGATTAGTCCCGTCTATATCTAGTGGTTTTAGGTTGGGTCCAGGTCCTTATGTGGTCCAAATGCAAAAAGGCAGTGAAATTTTCTTTTTTTTGCATTTTTACAAATAAAATTAAGGTTTCACAAAACAGAGACTGTGTATTCAAGAATCTTTAGCCTTTCTGCCGCAATCTGGTTCAAATCTGACCTTTATGTACAAAGATGAGCCACAACATTATGACCACTGACAGGTGAAGTGAATAACATTGATCATATTGGTGCTATGTGCTGTTCTGATGGAAAACCTTGGATTTTAACATCCATGTTGATGAGACTTAGACACCCAAATAAACATTGTCCCACAACAAGCAGACTCCCTCATGCAAATCCCAAATGTCACTGGCCTACCCCTGCAGGAAAATACAACCCACCACATGGAAACAACATCCAAAATCAGGAACATGTTGAGGAACATGACAATGGCCCAACATGTTGATTTGACCTCCAAACTTCCTACACCCCATTCTGATCAAGCATCAACAGGATGCAGTGGAACAAGTTTGATTGACAGAGGCCCCACTGCACAAGTCAGAGTACCCAAAGGATCCACGGCTAATGTCCTGGTTCCAGACCCCATAAGACACCCCAAGAGGTCCTCTGGTCCATTTCCAGTGGTTCAGAGCATTTTTGACGACAAAAGGGGGACCAACACAATGTTAGGCAGGTGGTCATGATGTTATTCCTGATCAGTGTATGTCGTGGTGAAAAACAGCAGTAACATCTCAAATTTCTTTCTCTCAAAAGTGCACTCTCCCTTTATGCTGCATTTTCACAAACAAAATAAAGGCTTCACAAATTTCAAAGTAGGTTTCAGTCACCAATAAAGGTTTACCTAACATAGTTTTACATCATTAAAATATGGGAACTAGTCGCTCAGTGCTGCAAGTTGTTTTCCTTAACTTTCCCCTTAAGTACGAATCAGAAGCTGACTTCAGAGCCTTAAACTTAAACTTGGACACATTGGTGGAGTTATGAGGTGCAGCAGCGACATCTGCTGCTCTAACAGAGAACAGACGACTTAAAGGAAATGGAAAATGAAAGTGGAGCGTTTCGAGGAAGCAGTGACTCAGCAGAGTCACCGAGACAACAACATGTGGAGGAGAATCACTTCATCTGCAGCGATCGTGTGACTGATAAACTCTGTAGCTGCTGTATCAGAATCTGATCAGTTCATATAAACAAATGTTTCACTAGAAACTGAAAGACTGAATTTGAATTACAAGAAATGAATATCAATTCTGAAACCTTTTTCACACAATTATTCAAGTCAAGCATTTCAAATTATGTGATTTAAATTCAGTTTAAATTTAAATCTAATAATTTGATTTCATCTTTTAATGATCTTTTTAAAATATGTATTCATGTTGAAATACTCAAATTGAAATGATGTGATTTAGATTCAGTTTCTAGCAGCAGATTTCTATCTATTACTGAAGTGCAAAAAGCAACTAGTAGGTGACCACTCAGTGTGAATTTTTAGACATATATAAAGAAACTGAATCCCGTCCACCATGTCCTAACAACGAACCTGACAAATACCTCCCAAATCTGTGCACAACAGTACATAAGAGCGGTCATAGCAAACACTAAATTCACAGAGGTTTTCCTATTTTCTGCGCCAGCTTTAAAGCGAAATGTAAAACAAAAAGCATTCCTTATCCTATTTTCAAAAGAATTCTCACTTTTAGTCTGAAATTTGAATTAACAGTGACTGAGGATCAAAATGTCTTATTTTATTAGACTTAGCTGTTCCTATTTCTATAATTAACCCTTTTGAAAGCGACTCAAACATTCACTGGTTTCAGTCAGTATTTTTTGCTGTTTGTTTTTAAACTGAATGAAGCCATCCCTTTGGGTTCTGGGAAACTGTCATGGCTGTAATTCACAACTTCTGTCATGCTGTAGACATGAACGAATCCCTCTGAAAACTAACTGGTAGACTAATCAGTGATAAAGTTGCATCTGTAGCTCAAGGATGAAAGAGTTCAATAGTGTGGATGCTGTGTAAGCACACAGACTGTATTTCCTGTAGCATCAATAGAAATTAATGTGAAAAAGTTTCATGCAAAAATATTCTTGAATCCAGAGTGGAAAGTAAAAACTAAAAGGAGTGAAATCAATTTGTTTTAAAAAAAGCTTTGCATAGACATTTTAAATCACACTTAGTTTTACTATAAACATGAATGCTGAAAAATTTAATATGTACCAACATGGAACCCTCTTCCTTTCATGATTTACAGCACTCAAAATAAAAAACAAACAAACAAAAAGAAGAAGAGACACTGTAATTAGTCCAGCGCACACCTGAATGTGTCGCTGTGTCCATCAAGATGATCTTATTTTGGAGCGTGAAGTGGAATCTATTTGAAAATCAGACGTCCAGCTGAGGAGGGGGGAAATAAAAATCAGACTCCCAAATTATCTATTGCTAGACAGTTTTGACATCGGCATTATTAACAAGATTCTGTACAGTCTGAGGACATACAAAAGAATGCTTCAGTGACTGAAAAACAAAAATTAAGTCATTGACAATATTAATATAATTATATTAATACCAACAAGGCTGTTATTTTTTTCTGTTCAAGTTTAGAACATTAACCATTTGTTTAAAATTGAGGGTAGTAGTCATTGTCTTGTGTGTAGTGTCCTGCAGGGTCAGTCAACTCGTCTCCAGTCACCACCTCTCGTCTTCAACCTCCACTGTGGCTCAGGATCTTTCCAGTTTCCCCCAGCACTAACGCACCGGTTCCCAAGCAACCCGAAACACGCTGCTCACATGGAATGAAAAGAAAAATTCACAAGGAATCTACACAAGAACAAAAGTGGCACTTGGCCTCTTTCTTCCCTGTATAAAAAAAGTAGCATAACTGCAATCTGTTCCCCTCCCAACATCTACTCCAAGACATTGTTACCCTCTGAAAAAAATCATACAGAATACAGTACATCACGTTTTGTTTTACTTCACTTGAACTGCAAAACGAGAGGGCAGGGATGGGCGGGGAACTGAAATAAGAATTTACCAAGTCTACACTGAATATGATTCTCTGTGGATCCACACAGAAATCAGAGGGAACAGTTACACTGCATTTTTTTTTTGTAGCGGCGTCCATGACAGCTAAACGACGACTCCCCTCCCCGCCTAATTTCCACATGTCCTCTTCACCCCAGCAGTGGAGGAAGATAAGGGCGTGTTGTTGTTTAATCGTTCTTCTTCTGCCCCTCTGGTTTGTCTGTGATGCTGGCAGGGGCAGCGTTTGCCGTGTTGTTCTGAGTGTGGTCTATTCCGCTGGTGCCAAACTCGTTGACCCTGTTGGGATCAACCCGATAGATCCAGCGCTGGTAAAGGTAGATGAAGAACACCACATCTGCAGGGGAGGAAACAGGTACGTTCAGTGAGAAACAAGTATAATTAAAATCTGTTACCAAGTAGCAACCTACTACTAAGATTTAGTCCTAAGACCCAAACCAAGCTTTTAGCTGGGTAATCATGTAAAAATAAGTGTAATATATTCGACCAAGATGGATGGTAGAGATATTTAAGGTTCCTGTTTACAGCTAGGGAACGTTCGCATCACTGGTAGGTGTGAAGTGGCACAAACATTTACAGAGGTGGCCTTGTAATCTGCTCTTTCGGCCTTTCTGTTTCCACTGCATTGTAGGATCTGACAGATTTGACCACAACGTCGTATCTGAGTGTGCCAAAGCAACAACAAATAATAATTACTGGATGTTACTCCAGTTCTAAAAGCACATAGGAAACAGGATAATGGACGGTTTGTTGTGTTCGTCCACATAGTAATTTAAAGCTGAAAATGGCTGTTAGAGAGAAGTCTTCTACCCGACAAGACATCTAGAGGCCAGAAAAATGGCACTTGTTGTTCCCTGAATTTACCCAATCAGCATAGATACCTGCACAGCAGTTTTTCAGGCTAAGTACCCTTTTTCTTCCCCTAAAACAGCCTTGACAGAGGTTCTACAGGGGCACTTCCTGTGGTCTAAAATGGCCTGCAAGTTCCTGCATTGGAAAATTTCTGAATGTAGCTAATTTAATTTGGGTTTAAATATGTGGCAGAAGTAAAACTCTGTAGTTTTCAAGTGATTCTGTGTCATTATGTGCTGAAATGGATGCATCAGGACTTTCAGAGATACTGAGTTTCCTCATCAAAATTACAGTCAAACTAGTTATTCTGATGTCACATGTAAGCATCATGAAGTCACCAAGGTTTTCCAGCCACATTAGTTATTCAACAAAATCTTCTAAACTCTTGACTGTGAAGCCTGTGTTGTTGTGCATCTAGTAGAGGGTGTACATGACTTGTAAAGATCCAAGGATATCCAGATTCAATAATGAAAACAGCGAAGTCCAGAAAATCAGCTCTGAAGCAGAGTTGCCTCACTCACATATCAAAGAAATAAATGTTGACAGAATGACCCCTGAGTAAAAGACAGCTTTTATAACTGCTGTTGTGAACCTGTGTAAGAATAATCAGAAAACCAAGAAAACCTTTGAATCAAACCAGAAAAATAAAGAAAAAAAGGTGGATTAGAACTTTTACATTTTTTAGTGGTAGCAGTGATTGTGACTAATTACAATTTCTGATGATGTGACTCCATGTAGATGTTTTAACTGCCAACATCTGTGAATTTAGTTTACATATACAACAGTCAGCCTTACTACAATGTATGTGTAATAACACTTAAATAGTCCCTGATAAATCATCTGGTAGTAACAAAGCACACTATGGAGTTTTGTTCCATCTAGTGAGTTACCACTAGGTGGAGTTAGAGCATCAGTTGTAACTAATTCTGTGGCGGACATCAGTGGCTATTGACAATTTGGACAGTTAGTAAAATTATAGATTTAGATCAGTGTGCTAAAATCAAAAAGGAAGGAGGAAAAAAAGAGAGCAGTATTTCCTTCACACAAATGACAAATCCATCTGGGTTAACTGTATGCCCACTCCAAAAACCACCATGCTGGACAATGAGCTCAACCTAAAACTGCCTCCAGCAAAACACTGCACATCTGAGCTCATCATCTTCAAGCTACAAACTCAAAATGGCTTGTCTTTAGTGTTGGCACAGGAAGTTGAAAGTAGCTAGTTTAGGTGGTTACTTAACTTTCGCTAATACTGGTACATTTATAAAAAGAAATACAAAAGATCTAGATGAGGGAGAACGTACCATCTCTGAGGCATCCTATCCTGTACATCATGGGCATCTTGATGACGAAGGCAAACAGGTCATCAATAAAGGTATTGAGAGCCTTGTAGGTGAGCATCCTCCACGGGAGGTGGGCTACAGATTTCATTTTGTAGTTGATGAATAGCTGTGGTGTCATTGTAATGAAACCTGAAGACCAAAATAGAGAAAGGAAGGAGCTGGTTAGATAAAAGGAAACAATTTCTACACCACAGGCAGTAAATTAGCCAGCAGGCAGCATGACTGAGTGCAGCCGTGTGAAGTCTATTAATACACAGCACATTAGCAGAGGCTATTGGGAGTTAAGTGAGTAACCATGATGCAAGTATGAAAACATTAGCTGTGTGTGCAGCCACTCAGAGACAGAGAAATCAAGAGAGACAAAAATAATCAGGCTTATCTCTGGGCTTTGAAATAGATTTACAGCAACAAACACGAAATCCGTTGGACACAATGTGTCAGCAGAGAGTGAAATCGATACAATAATAGAAGAACAAAATGTAAATTGCTCCAGGGAAAGTTAAGAGGTGCACAATTTAGGATGCTGTACAACAACAACACATGCAGTACCCGCCTGCTGCTTCATCCAAAATGATCATCAGAGTTAACAAAATCTTTTAGGAAACAATTTATTTATATTTTTAAAACAGTTTTTTAAAGTAAGACTTTTAACATTTGCTCAATTTCTACTTGTTCCATATTTTATAAAATAAACTTTACTGACTTTAAATAAAAACACTTGTGCATTTTTGGGATTTGTTGTACTTTATCTATTAATTTACATCTATTGCATTTTAGTTAATTATATGATCCACAAGAGAAACATCAGCACTGTGTGAATTCAGTATACTCATCACTTCTTCCTGCATGATTTCATGTCTAGTATACTAACTAATTCAAACAGATCATTGAGCTTATTTCTGATATGAAAAGGCCTCTTCTTTCCTCCCCTTGTGTATGAAGTTTCAGTGCTTGACATATAAATGTTCTTTACATCAAACAGGACACAGGCGACAAAATGATTAGTGGTGCAGTGTATAAGTGCTTAAGACAAACTTACCAAAGGTTAACAAGAAGCCATAGAGCATGCTGAGTACCCATGAGTACCAGCCTTTGTGCTCTACGTACAATAAACTGTAGACCGCGTAGCAGCCAAACAGAGGGTAGAGCAGCCATGACAAGTACTTGAAGGCCATCTGTTCACAGGGAAACAAAGAAAATGAATTATTATTCAAACTGTTATCAGCAATAAGTAATTGACTTGTGTAAAATATAGCTAATTTGTATGACTGTGAGAAAGGCGCATTTAAATTAGCTTTCTCCACCAAGCAAACCTTTGTTAACGTGATAAGTTCAATGATAGGTTTCATCGGTTACAAACTATAATGTCCTTAATTGTAGATTTGAAAGTCATGTCCACCGAATCTGTCCAATGTTTTAAGAGCTGCAACTGAGTACTGGTTTAACTTACATCGTCATAGATTTTGGTTGAAGACTCCACATATGTTGACTTGTCTTTGAATACCAATCTTGGGAACACTCCTGCAATTTTGTTCTCTCTGTCCAACTAGAGAATGACAAGAAAAGGTGGTTACTGGGATAGGGTAATATTAGCATATAAATGGGTAGAAATGGAAAAAGTACTGTACACATACAATAGGTTTGCATTTGGAGCAACACAATGGAAGAAAAGCAAAGCTGGAAAAATCTATCTGGCTTTTTAAAAGTCCAACTGTTTCAGAGTTCAGATAAATACTATTACAAAACTGTGCATGAAAAAAAAAACCAGTGTGACTTACTCTGACATCCATGACCTTAGTGATTTTCCACAGGTCAATGAGAAGACCTATGAAGACGCTGACCTGCACCACAAAGTTGGTTTCGTTGTCCAGAATGTACAGCAGCACCACTAGAGACTGAAATACTCCGAATATGATGGAGCGCACTGACAGACCTTCTAGAGACTGTCTGCTGTTCCAAAACTGGATATCTGGGGAGAAGAATGCACTGAGGTGAAGCTTGGAAAGACAGGCACAGTAAATTCTATTCTTCTGTTGCTAAATGCAGTCCTGAATAGAGACCAGGTATTGGGATCTTACCATTCTTGAAGGCAAGAAACTCGAAGATGCTGTGCACAATGGAGACGACAATGGTGAGTCCCAGGAGGTACGGGTTGGTTTCCAACAGGGCCACCTACACAAAGAGTTTTTTAAAATCATGTTACAGAGGTAAAACAATGAATCTCAATTTTTATATTTAATCAGAAAGTCATCAGGTTATATTCAGCTGCAGCAGGAGGCAACCAGCAAGGACACTGCCCACACTGGGATTTTATATATACTGTAACTTAAGTACAGCTGCCTGTGCTGTTATGTCAACAAAAATAATGATTATAAAGCACTTCAAGTTTCAGATGCTGAGGTCGAAGTGCAAAGCAGAGCATATTTCATACAATTCATAGCATAGATAATCTGCCAGAAAACAGCGGAGGTCAAAAGTTAAAATGTGTGTGAATAAAGATCAGAGATTTCTATGTAAAACCCACATCGCACACATATAATTAAAAGTGACATAGCATAGTGATAATGCTTCATTATGTATCTGACCCGATTGTTTACTGCCCCAATATATCAAGACACAAGTAAATGAAAACCCTCATGTTGCAGTTCGACTTAAAGAAACCAAAATGCAAAACTGCTTTGAAAAATTCGGTATTCTGTCTTCATGATCCTTGACCACTTACCTTGACAGAGTCTTGGTCTTCGTCCGACTGCTCATAGGTGTCCTCGGGAAGGAAATTCCACGGTGAACGAGCGTTCTGAGCAGCATATAGCTGCCAGCGCCACAAGGACAGCGGGCAGTAAATGAGGCGCAGCGGGAGCTTTGTCAGGGTCTCGTTGATGGGATAGTAGTCCTTCTGAAGGTTCCAGTAGTCATTGAAGTACACAATGGGGTAGTAGTCGCCACTCACTGCATCAAACTTAACGTCTAGTATTAGACAGGAAAGAAGAGTAGAAATAGCTTGACTCAAAACCAAAACTTCAAGAAAAGCATATTTACTATCTGGGACATTACGCTTTGTTGCAGCTAAAACCTTTACAAAACATTTATGGCAACTTACGTTGGTCTAATGGTGGTGGAACGGAGCCTTTAACCCAGGCTGTGTGATCGTCTACCATGTTGATGGTGAGGTTGGGGTGCCAATGTGAGATAATCTCCACTGGACCGTGGCTCTCTGCCCGCTGTGAAGAAACACAGTTGATTAGACATGTCAGTGATGATCTGCATCAACCTCTGATGATTTTAAGAAATTTTAATGTGAAAACTGACTTTGATTTACTTACAACCTTTTTCATGATTTCCCACAAGAGGCATTTCTATAAGATCTACTCAGATATTAATGCATTTTAAAAAAACAACTATATTTAATCATTTTAAAAATATGTGTGAAATATACACTTACAAAAGAAAAAGCAAACTGCAAATACATCAACTAACTAAGTATAAAAAAAGAGAGAAAAAAGAAAGGCGGAGCTACTAATAGTACACCATTAGTTCTAACCGAGAGCAAAGCTTTATATTGTTTTTACGTTGTTTCTTGTCTTGAAAATCTGTCAGAGGCTCTTTTTCCACAAATGGGCCTCACATCTTTTCATAATCTTCAGATTTTTCCCCTAATGCAACATAAATTCAAATTAAACAAAAATTTGTGCCAGATCAGACACCTGGATCAAGAAGGCAATCCTGCCGCCTTCTGCTCTACAATGAAAATTACTTTAAACACCTGGGGCAGGCAGGACTAATAGGAAGCCCAACTATGAAGCTTTCTATAGTTGGCCCTGTTCATATTTAAACATACAGCATTTCACTCAAAAGCAGAGAAAATAATACTAACCTTAATCATCTCTGGATCTGCTTCTGTCTCTCCTGTAAGCAGATTCTTGGTCTTCTGAAACTTTCTTCGCTTGAATTTATTCAGCACTGAAAGTAAAAAAGTAAAGCTTAACACTTTGAAACGATTAGATACTAGTGTATAAAATGTGTGTGTATTCTGCATGTGCTTACTTCTGGTTGCATGAACTGTTGCCAGTCTACGATACTGCCCTTTGCGTTTGGGGTCTGGATGGAATCCACTTTTAGTGAAGTAGACGTGTATGTAGAGGGACCCGTTCTGCTGCACCTTCTGCGACACACACACCAAACAAGAAGTGTTTAGAGTTTCACACAAACACACATCTACATCTCATGAGTAACTGGTTGTTTCTGTTCTTTACCAACATCTGCCTCAGTACCTAAACAAAAACCTACTTCCTCCCACCATCCATCCAACCAGTGACTGTCTGTCACACCTCCCCTCCATCCCCAGTCATCCTCACCTCTGGGATGTCCATCTCTTTATAGTGCTGATAGCAGCCGTCACCATCCTCCCCTGTGGTCCAGTCTCCATAGACCAGGTCCCTGTGGAACCAGAACAGGGCATCTGTGTTGTTGAAGTCGGAGAACACTTCCTCCTGGGACACGTACACGTACAGGTCCTGCAGGCATGGTGAGAAAATAAAGATGTTTATGATATTACAGTGTCAGGAGGGAATGAGCCAGTCAGTCTGACAGGGGGAGATAACACTGGTTTGCAGTCTAAATACTTGAGGGGATCAGAGTTAAAGAGGTGTTTATGAATGAAGCAGTTTAATTCAGATATAAAACAGCTGGCAGTGCAGATAGAAATGGGAATGTCATGAAGAGGTGTAATACCATGAGGGTGTCTTTGGTGAAGAGGTTCCGGCTGGGTACCCTGGGGGCACCGGCTGGTGTGTTGGGGTCAGGAGTGGACGGACCTCGGCGGAACCAGCTACTGATTGCCCAAATTATGAAGATTCTAGAGGAACAAGTGCAAACAGAGAAAGAAAATACTAAATCCACAAGGAATTATAGTCAAAGATGGAAAATAAACAATTAAAAAAAACTAGAAGATGAAAGAGTAGAGCAAGGTGAGATGAATCTGACTACTGGCATTTGTAAATGGACATGTACTGGTTACACTAGCATAAAAAATTCTGAGACAAAGTGCTTTGTTTGACCCTTTCTCTCGTGATGTAAATAGCTGCTCCATGGGTGTTAAACTACAAAGAGGTTAATCAGATTAAAGTGTATCCGGTCAAGCTGCATTACATTCAGACTTTAAAAGAAACTTTCTTGCATCATAAACCCGTTATGTGTCAAAAGTCAAAAATGAAGTGATAGAACAGAATAGTCTGTGGCAGACAGTCACAATAATGCAAAAATATTTTTAAAAAATTAACTGATAAATCTTTTATTTGCACAAAACTTTCAAGCTGCCTTTGTGTGAGTCATAGTTACAGTCACCAGACAAGATCTGGGTTTGGCATTCGTCACTTCATGGAGTTCACAATGATCTATTATCAACCAGTGAAAATTTGCATCTGTGTTTAGCCACAGCTACTGCCTACTCCACCTAATGGCAGATGGTAGAAACTATATTTGATCACAGCTAAGCAAACTGACTACTGCTAGATTGTACAAGCCTAGATTCATTCATTCACACCTGGACTGCCAATAAATATTTCTTGTGAGCTCCTACTTTTAAGGTCAGGTGTTGTAAAAATGACATTGTTTTCTGAAAAATAGTTTGTGATGGATGTGACAAGGTTTTACTTTGATTATTGCACATATTATTACATATCAAATGCTCATTTATACTCTATTTCTGCACTCATTTGTTTCTCAATCCAGAATTTCACATTACAGCTGGAAACAGAAATGATTACTTATGAAAGATGATATACTTTTCCAGCACATAAGCGTTTCCAAATCCTAATCTCAAAATTTTCTGAAATGTTCAGTGCCAAAGGCTGGGATTTTAAATAGTTAATGCAATATAATCTTTTTGATCTAATAAATGAACCTGTTCTTTTACTTGAGCGATTGCCGATTGGCTGGCAACATAACTGCTTGCCTCAGGCAGGAACACCAACCAAGGGCTGTTATTCAAAGTAGGTGCCAATAAAGTCCTACACTTGTTCCAGCTCCAAACGCGCTTGTGCTTTGAAAAAAGCCCTGCGTCTGTGGTACTGTACATTTTGGTTATACAAGAACATATTCCTCAAAAAGTCATAAACAACTGAAATCTACAAACACTTAGCAGCATTACATCCACCCAAGGTCAAGAAACACTTTTGCACTTCAGTGTAGGTGCATTAGATCATAGATTTTGGCTGTGAAAGAACCAAAACAAGACCTTCACATTGTTGACGACATGTACTTGCTTCTTTGACATTAGTATTTATGTGAATTTTAAGTGATGACAAGTCTGTGAATCAAAATGTCCTTGATAGCGAGTAGAAATGGATGACAGGATTTTTGAGTTCATCACCACAGTCAGAAAGTAGCACTTAATGAAAAATTTAATACAATGGGCAAAGCACTGAATATTATGTAGACTTAGAACTGGGTGATAATACAATAGTCTGCTGTACTGGTGATAGACATTTTATCAATAGCAATAAGGACATTTTTTAATAGTTTGATAAACCATTCCTCTTTCCTTATTTATTTTTATGTGCTATTTTTTTAAACGTGTGTTTTTGATTGTGCAAAAAAGAAATTAATTGCCTGTCTACACTGATAAACAGGCTAAAGTGGTGAAATTCAAAGTAAGGTGGTTAAATTAAAAATAAACCTGTTATTTCCTGGCCTATATTAAAAATAGGTCATTTAAAATTTATCAGTAATTATCAACTGAAATAAAACATTTTATTGTGACAGACTTTTTATCTCTATCACCCAGCTCAATAAAAACACTAAGATATCTTTTAGCAGATCTGACCCATGTCAAACCGTCAAGTCAAGCAACAAGTTTTCTTTCAGGACTTCACCAAAACAGAAATGGATCCATTGATAAACATTTTGTCTTGGTCGCTTATGATGCAGTTTCCACAAAAAGCTTGACAAAACAGTAAACTGAATCCAGCTGTAAACTCTGTACAGACTGAACTTCAGCAGGGGCTCAGCACACTATTTCCTGTTTGGACTGTGGCACCTAAGCATTTTGTTAATTATTACACCCTTAGCATCAGAGTGAGCTTTTATCTGTGGGCTAAGTCTCTGCTTTTAAAGAGAGCACAAGTCAGACTAAAACCAACAAACAAAGCAAAAACTCACCTGAACAGGACTCCCTTAATGACCTGCCATGCATTAGGTGCTTGTTGTTGCTGCTGCTGTTGCTGCTGCTGCGGGTCCTGTGCATTTTCAGCTGTCTGCACAGCCTGGCCATCTGTTGCTGCAGCAGTCCCATTGCTACTCACCTACAGCCAAACATTAACATAGAAACACAGTCAATTAGCCAAAGAAAGTTACAATGGTGACACAGCAGTACTACTATGTAATGAAGTACATTAAAAACTAAGGAGCAGCTTCTCTGGCAGTAAAAAGGAGCCATTTATCTACTCCAAGGCCAATTGTAGCCACAGTACTTTGCTAAAAGCCCAAGGTGGTGATATAATGATTTAATTAAGAATAGACTGACTCATCTTCAATCTTCAGCTTTAATAAACAAAAATGTCAGACTTGTCACTTAATGACATGCTAAGGTCAAGTAATAACATCAGAGATTTGAAAGCTAAATCACAACAATTTTAATAATTGTTTAAGTCACACATGAAGAAAAAAAAGCCAAACATCCTCTTGCAGTGGTTTCTCAAATATGAGGATTTGTTTTTTTTTTCTATATTTATGTCATTGTAAATTGAACACACAAGGATATGAAAAACTAAGAGTGGATTTTTCAAACAATTTGCTGATATTTTATAGACTTTACACAAAATAAAAGAACAATAAATTCATGAATGAAAAGAAAGCTATTGTTGCAGCTCTACAATCACTACAGATCACAGGACATCTGAGGATGACGCAAGTGCAAACAAATGGCACTCAAGCAAAGACAAATTTGATTTAAAACTATACTTCTTTGATCAGTATGTCAACACTAACACTGACAGGCAACTATTTAGCTATCATGACCCACTGACCTAATCAGGCCTTTGTAGTTTTGGCAGGTGAAATAACTTCTATAATGATCAAAATCATGAGAACATCAGTATGCAGATTAAAAGTCTCTTGATCGATAAAATCTATCATTAGCTTGTTCTTCAATGCGTTTTTCACCCCTCTGAGCTTCAGCATGTCCATGTAACCCCCCACCCTTCCAGCAAAGCCACATTCTATTCAAGTGACACAATGGACAAGCACATGCCAAGTCATGAGACTCTTTCACTATCTAAACATCTAATCTCCCCTGTTGTCACCAACACAAGGGAGACCAACGGCCGGCCCCTAGAAACAATCAACACTTGAGGCTAAAAAATGTTTTCTGTATAAACTGGTTATTATCATTTATTAGGCTGCAAGGGAGGCTTAGAATGAGTAAACCCTGAAATGTGATAAGCAGAGTCATAAATAGAGCATTTTAAAGCCATGAAGTGGCTCGAAACGGATGTTCACTGCCCCGTCCTGCTCCTTTAAAACATATAGAAGAAATTCTATTATCAGAGACGTGACGTCTGTTTCCTGCAGGGATCAATGTAATAACCAAGACACTGACAGATGACCAATATCCTGAAGAACAGAAACAGGTTATCTCTTTCAGGTCCATATAATAATGTACAACTTACACACTCTGAACAAAGATTAACAATTAACCACCTCGTTGGGGTTCAGAGTAAATGCTTTACACCGGCCTGTCATTGCGTCTGGTATTAAGAGAGGAAAAAGTTCAGACAGGTCACTTGTTAATAGAGAACTGGAGATTATTCTGGTAACGTTTGCCACACATGGTGACACTATGAGCAATAAACAAGGCAATGAAAGACACTCTCAGTCTATGCTGCAATATTATTTTCTCACATTTAGAGGACATGTAGTACAAGGAGCTTAGACATGGCTACTACTGACACTATCAACACGGTTGCATAAGGCAGAAAATTAAGTCCAAACTGAGAAAATGAAAAGCAGAGCAAACACCTGTGGTTATATCTGGCTACTCTCCATTTAGTGTCCTCCCTCCCGATTATTATCATCATAGAAATCTTTCTCAACAGCACTGGGTCTCAAGAGCAACATAAGTGCTCCCTCTAAAACTAATAGCACATTTATCCTGACAGAGCAATTTTATTATAAAAGAGACGCTTAGTGCATGTTGTACCCTTGCCCTAGTTTCTGCCACACGTGTATTCATATTAAAAGTGAAGCACAGAGCTAAGATTCTGTTTTCCTGGGAGATAAATCCAGGACACACTGTAAAAAAAAGAAGAAAAAGACGGTTTTTTAAAAAAGTTTAACATTTAACTGTCATTTGACTGATATTTTTCTGAATCTCTGAATGGACTGTTCTGGTCCCCAAACAACACAGATATGCAGCCCATTTGTCAATTTGCATCAATTCTTTTTTTTACTAAGATTGCTCAAAGATAGGGCTGAACAATTAGTTGATTTCAAAAATAAATTATTGTTGCTGTATTATTATTATTATTACTATATTTAACCTGACTGCAGAATGTGCAATACTTACATGCTGCATTGGGAACATTAATAACCTGCCTGCTTCAATGTCAAAGACAGAGGGTAAAACTGTCCTATTATTTACTTAAATTATTTCAATTATTATTATTATTAGTTTTTTTTAACTGGACACAGTCAGCTTTTGTGATAACTGTTCTGTCTCCTATGCCATTTAAAAACGGGAAATATACATATTCAATGCAATGTACATTTTTAACTTATTATCCCTGCATTAGAATACAGCACCTAAGTTTGATGGTGTAAAATTAAGTTAAAAGTCGCTCCGTGGTGTACCGAGTGGTCTTTGCTTTATCTATGCTCAGCTCTGTAATTTAACACAATGGCAACACGTTAGAGGCATAAACTGGAAGGGAGATTACCTTAAAATGAAAACTGAAATCATAAAATGAAGCATCAAGAATCAAAACTCAAGTTATGCCCTATCCTGGAAGAATTCATTGAGCAATCACTGACTGTCTTGGTCCGTCCATAGAGTCGAGATTTGCCATTTAATATGACTTTACCGTCTTGCTTTGTCAATATTTCTGTGACTACATATTTTTGTGGATTTGAGGCTTGAGCGCAAGGAAGGCTGGCAGTTTGCCTCTGAAGAGTGATGATTCACGATGACCTCTGTTATCTTGTGATGAGTTACAAATGCTAACTCCAGAAAACAACTGCTAGATAGCCACCAATCTTACTAAAACCACAAGTTAGGAGCATTTCCCAAATTCGATGATAGCTGTCTGTGTGGATTCTTAGTCGACAAGGTCATTATAACGCTAACAGCTTCAGTAAAAAAGAACTGGACTTCTCTTTTTTATTTTTGAGGAGGTTTCTCTTCCTATTTAAAAGGATTCTTCAGACAGTAAAGCTGTAGCAAACAGCAGAATTGAAGACGCCTCTTGGATGAGAGATTAAACATCTACAAGAAGCAAAAAGAGAAGCCCAGTTGCTTTTAACTAGAGCTCTTTGGTTTGACCATTGTTGCACCTGATTCATCCAACTTGTCAGGTGGAGCTGACAGGAAACCCCCTTCTGTGGGAGTTAGACAAGACATGTAGAACTAAAGGCTTTTCCTGCAATGACTTTAAGTAAAAAGCAGGTGAAAATATCAAACCTGAGGTGGGAATTGTGTGTGAGAGCTGCTTGAGACTGGCCTGGTTAGTGAAGCCAAGCTGCGCTGTTCAGGTTCAGGCCTTGTGATAGCGAGCTGACACACTGCAGCAGTCAGCTGGCTCACACCAACACACTCTTTGCCAGCTAATTATCCGGTCAGTTTAACGTTACCGTGTGTCTTCAGGTGAGATTTCACCATCAACGCCGCCCTCCCTCCGTACAGCCAGGATTTCTCGTTAACGGCAGGAGGGGGTCGTTTTAAAACCAACCGGCACTGACAACGTCACTGAGGCTCGTGTAACGATCGCTAGCACGTTTAGACGTTAACGGCCCCGCAGTAAACGTTCAAACGAACAAACCGGGCCCCTTCCCCCGGACGCAGAAGGCAAAAAACGGCAACAAGAGTGTCATTCATTTTTACCTCGCCGTTGCTCACGGTAGCTTTAGTTGCTTCGCTCTCCTGCGTCGCCATCTTTCCTCGTCTCTATCGCGCACACACCACACCACACTGCTGGCTGGGAAGCTGCGCTCTCTCTCGCGAGAGTTCAGCGGCAGCGTCATCGAAGTGACGTGCGACTTCAGGGGAGTTATGGGACAAATGTGATAAATATTGTAAGCTGCTTTTTTGTGACAAGGCTGACGAAACTGCAGGAAACACTGTGCTTAGTCACGCATCGTGTAGGCATAAAATGAAAGCTGTCTAAAAAGGGAAAATATAAAATGTACTTGGTGTTAAAATATAGAAACAAACAAACAAACTGTAAAACAAAATTTGTGTTTTAACCTTCGCATTCATGTCACTACATGGACAAGTATTGAGATAAATTTAAGTGTCGGATTCTTCTCTGTGCAATATCACTGAAATGTATTATATTCATAATCATTTCACTTCTCAATAACTGCATTACTACTAAACTGAATTACTAGGTTAAACCATCAGGTATTTGCTCCTATATTGCAAGTTAGTCATATTGTATGCCGCTGTAAGAAACACATTTGTAAATGAATAAACCTAAAATGATGAGTCAATTAATTAGTTGAAATAAATAATAATAAAGTCAGTTACACTGTGATTATTTGGGATATTGTTGTACTTCACAGAAATGCACCTCTCTCCTTCCTAGAAGATTTTAAAAAACATTTTTCTCAACAGCCACTGGGGCTGTTTGTATATCAAGGTACTTTATTAACACATTATTTTATTTTCCAGTTGTTGTTTTAAAAAATGAAGACAATTTCATAAATCAGAGGCATTTCTTTTTAGATTTAGTGCCCTAACTGTCTGCAACTTTTAACATAGAGAAATAAAGGAATTGTTCACAATATAATTTTCCTGTGGTACTGGTGGAAATCTAGTGATGTCTTAAATACATCTAGACATAAAAAGCATCCCTATTTGACATAACTACAAGTTGGTGCAGTGGACAGTCATTAACTATTGCTACCCTCATCTAGCTTCCTGTCCAGGCACAACATATCTCCAGTTTATGCTGGTAGCTGACCCAGATTTACCACTAGAAATCCAAAGTTATGTTTTAAACAATGTGCAGCTGAAATGACAGTGGTCTAGATCTACTAGTTGGCTGAAACCTCTCCAAGTCTACAGCTAACTTTGTAATGTTTCCTGCTGATGTGTTTTTATGAAGAAAAGGCATTAAATACAGTATACAACAGAAGTGAGTACAACTCTATGCAGGGTCACTTGATAGTCACATGATTCAACAAAGGCATCATATCTTACTAACTGCATTACTTCTAAGTTTAACAGTAGAGTATTTGTTCTCATGTAAAATTAGAAACTCGTAGTTCAGATATATTAAAAACACAACCTCCACAGTAGGAACTGTGATTACAGAGATCCAAGTTGTTTATTGTTTCTATACTGTGTTTTTAAGAACAAACTCAATCAGCATGGAGGGAACATTTGTGGAGAAATGTTCTGTCATTCTTCAGTGACTATTTTATTCTGCTGCTCTTTCCTGGAGGGGTTCTGTCACTCTGCCTTTCTCTTTAAAATACCCCAAAGGTGTTCTATTCGATTCAAGTCAGGCGACATACTTGAGCAGATCATAGCTGTCATTTTGTCCTCCTTAGACTCTCCTCTGTGATTTTGGCAGTTTGCTTTAGATCGTCACCGTGCTGGAATATTTCTCTTCTGCCAAGCCTCTTGGAGACGGCGAGTCAACTTGTCAATCAGTACTTTGGTATCCACAGGCATTTAGGGTGCCATCTATTAAAAGTCATCTCCCCAACACCTTCTGCGTTCATGTAGCCCCATATCGTCACACTCCCACCTCTGTGCATCACTGTCAGGACTTTGCGTTATCTGTGGTCATCCTGATCAGGCCCTCAACAGACCCCATCTGAGCTGAACAAATCTGTGTGCATCATCTGAGCAAAGAATGCGCTCCTACTATTCATCGGGCTTCTTTCCGTGTTCTTTGGTAAAGTTTTATCTCACAGTTGTCTGTCAACGAGAGAGCAAGTGCATTCCATCGAGGGTTGTGTTATGCAATGTCCTTAACGTTGTCCAAGCTGTCACAGAAACTCAGATTTTCATTGATAATCCGCATGCCAACTCTGAGGCACATGCCTGTTTGTTTTTAAGAGGCTGACTTTGCAAGTAGTGTACCGTCCATGAAAACATTTTAGGAAGACAGCCACTGCAGGTCTGATTCATGGCACTGACTCATTCTATACCTGCTGATTAATGCTATAGCTCTGTGTTTTCATCTTTGTGAAGTCACATAATCAGACTTTAGTTTCTCTGGATATTCCTTTCTGTGTTGAGCCATGATGCAGGTTCAAAACAGAGAAGGTCATCTTATAATCATGTTATATTTCATGGTTCACTTAATTTTGTTAAAGTGATTAGCCTTCAAACTTGTGTGTCAGTGATCAGTAGTGTATTAACTTTTGTTGCCTTGACTTTCTACTTTGGAGCCTGTATTTTCAATATAGTCTTTCTAACATATCTGCCTCTAATCGTTCATAAGATAAAAAAATACTCCACCCGTCAACTTAGAAATAATGCAAGTATTGTAAGGTGATATTGCACAGGGTTGTCCTCACTTCTGTTGTATAATGTTATTCTACTCTACTACATTTCAGAGGGAAACATGTTTTTTTTCTGGATATTTCTCTCTTCAGCGTGATGTTATTGTAAGCATTATATACACCGATCAGCCACAACATTCTGACCACTGACAGGTGAAGTGAATAATATTGATCATATTGGTTCTATGTGGTGTTCTGATGGAAAACCTTGGATTTTAGCATTCGTGTTGATGAGACTTAGACACCCAAATAAACATTGTCCCAGAACAAACACACTCCCTCATGCAAATGGAAATCCCAAATGTCACTGGCCTACCCCCACAGGAACAGGAACAATCAGGAACATGTTGAGGAACATGACAATGGCCCAACATGTTGATTTGACCTCCAAACTTCCTACATCCCATTGTGATCAAGCATCAACAGGATGCAGTGGAACAAGTTTGATTGACAGAGGCCCCACTGCACAAGCCAGAGTACCCAAAGGATCCAGTGCCAACGTCCTGGTTCCAGACCCCATAGGACACCCTGAGAGGTCCTCTTGTTCATTCCCAATGGTTCAGAGCATTTTTGGGCACATAAGGGGGACCAAGACAATTTTAGGCAGGGGGTCATAATGTTATGCCTGACCGGTGTATGTTACAGTTAAAGTTAGTTCTACCTCAATAAGCTACATCAATAATAATAGTCCAGTTATATAACATAATGTAAAGGGACCATTGCTTGTTGTTTATGCTTGTACTTTCTTTTGATGCTTTATATTTCCCGTATATATTTTTGTGTCTTTTTCCAACATATTTGTACTTTTAAGTAAACTTTATACAGCAGTTGATCAGAATTATTCTGGTTGTATAAGGTATTAACGTCCTGACATTCCCTGTAATGTGTGCATGTACACAACTGTCAAGGGTAATTCAACAAAGCAAGCAATAATGTTTCCCCCAAGATATATTGCATCCTACTAAACATTTGTAACATGATCGTTCATGCTCATATGCCATGTTCATTTTACTTACATAGCCTCACATCACAAATTTACTTCAGAGGGTACAATTTGTAGAACTTATGATAACCTCCATTATTAGATTCCAAAGTCAGATAAGAAAAAAAACTTTGAAGGATAAAAGGGGTAAAGAAGCCTTAGGGGGAGCTGAGGATGGACTCTACCAGAACATGCAATATTTAAATACTGAGTAGACGGTTAGGAGCTGTACAACAGGAGAAAATGGAAAACAGAATGACTTCTATATGTGAAACATAACTTGAAGTAAATATTCTTCTTCTCTCCTTCCGGCTGTTCCCCTCAAGGGGTAGCCACAGCAAATCATCTGTTTCCATCTAACCCTATCCTATGCGTCCTCTTCCCTCACACCAACTAGCTCCATGTCCTCTTTCACTACTTCCATAAATCTCCTCTCCTCTTTGGTCTTCCTGTAGGTCTCCTGCCTGGCAATTCCAACCTCAGCATCTTTCGATATAGTCTCTATCCCTCCTCAGTACATGTCCAAACTATCACAGCCTGACCTCTTTGGCTTTATCTCCAGAACATCTAACATGCGCTGTCCCTCTGATGTGCTCATTCCTGATCCTGTCCATCCGTGTCACTCCTATAGAGAACCTCAACATTTTAGTCTCTGCCACCTGCAGCTCTGCTTCCTGTCTTCTCCTCAGTACCACTGTCTCCAAACCATACATGGCTGGTCTCACCATCGTTTTGTACACCTTTCCTTTCATTTGTGCTGATAACTTGAAGTGAATATTAAGTGTAATACATCAAATAAACCAGTTCAACCTGATAAGCTATGTGTACTTGCAAAGTTTTTATTATTAAGCATGTACTCTGGCACATAGTAACACCAGCACCTCAGAGATCAACATTTTAAAAAAGGAAAGAAAAAGATCAGCACACTTTTCTGTTTGTGGTAATGACATTTCATTCAATAGAAACACAAGAATAATTCATTTACATTTTGTTTAAATTTAGAGGACAAATAAAAAAGCCCATTACAAGATTTTTTTCTTTGCTCATTAACATACAACAAATCATAAATAAGGCATATTATCCAAAGCCAAGTATTGTGGTAATGATGATGGCGAGAGCAGTTAACTAGTGAGTAATTGATGAACAGGTGAAATGAGTGTTTTACCATTTCTGCTTTTCCTTAGTATTTTGAAATGCCCGACCTGGAGAAAAATTCTAATCAAAAATATACATCTATTAGTGCGTTGCAAGCCTCGTAAATACATTACAGATTGTGCTACAGGTGGGAAACAAACAGGTGTAATTCAGAACTTAACACCCCTTTCTACTAAATGACCTGCTACTGGAGTAATAGCGAACATGTTACAAAAAGGGTGCTTGCTGACAGAGATTGTATGAAATTTAATGTGTCATGTTTACATGGAACTGCAGGAATAAAATAAAGTAGTAATACAAAGTCAAGACTGAGACAGTAATTCAAACAGGTTTCATTGTCCAGTTTAACTATATTAAGCAGAAGTACCAACATTCACTTGAGTAAACCTTCTATAATCATTGGGTTAACTCCTGTATTTTGACATTCACTCGTATTCAAGTGAACTTGGTTTAAATTTAGTATATATTTGATTTAATCGGTCACACTTAAAGTAAGAAAAAAGCAAATGTGGACCTTGTAGATTAAAATCTGGAACTCCCAACCAGTTAGTTTAGAACTGATGAAGCCTCTTGGGTTAGAGGTGAAACGTCTTCGAGAAACTCAAGCAAGTCCAGATGCTACGGCTGAAACTACGAGGATAACCGAGACCTGGATGACTGAGAATCTTCACAGACCTGACTTCACAGAATGTGGACCTTACCATTTCAAATATTAAACTTGAATCATTTTTTATTATAGTGGTTCAATATAAGCAGGACACATTTAAGTGCAGGCAATTTAATTATTAACATCAGAAACTCAGTCACAGAAAAATAAAGATAAATTGCATCTTTTGTTCACTTGGAAAGCTAAAAATGAAATTCTTTACATACCGAGACAAAATAAATTTCAGGGAATTTGCCATGGTTTGGAAAGGAAATTTCTACCCTTGCACACTTTGGCACACTTATTCCATGCATTGTAAGTCTATGTCGAAGGCCATAACTGCAAAATACAACAAAAAGGAGCAAGAATTTGTTACATAAAAACATGAGGGTGGTACTATGGAGGTAAAATACAGTTTAAAGCTATGCAGCACTAAAGACTACTAAGACTACAGTTGATAAGGATCTCTTGTTATTTCCTCTAATTGTGAATTTCTTGTCTGTCAGTAACTAATGGAAATAAATTTGGCCATTGAGCACTGATTTTAATCTAATCAGGAAAACGTTTCTCCAGTTGAACTCAATTAGAGATACGTAGCTGGGAACACAGGAGACAGTGTCACTTTTGATGTTAGTGTCAAAGTATGTTGGGGTGAATTTTTCCTTCAACAGTTGTCCAAACTTCAGACCACTCTTAGGAATTTACAGTCTTCAAAAAAATGCTAAGGCTACAGTTTACTATAAACAGTTATATACAATCATCTTTGAACACACTGACATGAACTAAAGGAGAAGAAATTAAGTTTTTAAACTACCAACAGAGTGTTTGATGTTAGATTACATAGAAGACTCCCATCCAGAGAGTGCATGGGACCAACTACTAAAGGAAGAAAATAAAAGTTAAGTGGACTAACAGACCACAACTTAATCTTTAGTATGCTGCAACAAAACCCCTCTCCTTTACCTCCTGTCATCAAAAGAGAACTTGCGGGCTTTGGAACACCAGAGAGGCACAATCAACAATAAACATGATAGAATGAAAATGACTTTCCGTCTTCTCTGCTTGGTGAGAAGATAAACAGCTTGAGGTTGGCGCTTAAATTTCAGGACAGGAGAAACTACACAGTCTTACATCTCATCTAAATCGTAATCCTCCTCAGGGAAGTCTCCCACAGTCACACTCAGAGGCTTCACAAATGCGCCGTACTTGTTCTCACATTCAAAGTATTGCTTCCCCTCAACACTGTGGAGACACAATTAAAAAAAAACAGTCAGGGTGAAAATCAGGCAAAATTAAGATAAACATCACCGACTTTATTCCATTGCTATAAGAAAAAACACCAAACAAAAAAAGAAACAAACAAAACAAAAAACACAGTGCTCTTACGTTCCATTGTGTTTTCCCAGAGGCTCATCGTACTTCACACCAACCCAATAACCTGGTTTGAAATCTGCCGTGCCTGCAACAAATAAAACAATGTTCTTTACAGCGGGCACATGATCCTAAATTCTCAGTCAACAAACTGTTAAAACAGGCAGTAACAGGAAATTAGAATTGATGCAACTTAGCCTTCACCAACAGGCTAAGTTGCAGTTTACATCCACATCTGTGACACTAACAAAATATGGAGTGAAGACTTTGAAAGACTTTAGTAAGAGTGTACTTATGTTTTGCTAATAAAGGGGATTCTGACAGAACATAAAGTTGTAGCCATGACAGCAGACAATGCCTCGAATATGCATGCTGCTGCAAATTCTATAACGTGGATGCTTCACACACATATTCAACACAGCAGCAATACAATTCTCAGAGTTTCAACCCAAGTTTCTTCAGGTGAGTTTCTTCACCCACCTGGAGAGCAAGAACTCATACATCTGCCTGCTCTTTTTGGACTTTACTTCTGCCTTCAACATCATCATTCCACAAACCCTGGTGCAGAAATTAGTAACACTTGGACTGAGCCCCTCCCTTGGAAACTGGGTCCTGGACTTCCTCTCCAACAGGCCACAGACCATCAAAATCCACGACATCTTCTCCTCCTCCATCACCCTCAGCACTTGCTCCCCCTAGGACTGTGTGCTGAGCCCCCTCCTGTTTACCCTGCTGACATATGACTGCTCTGCAAAACACTAAAGCTGTCACATAGTGAAGTTTGTGGACGACACTGCAGCAGTCGGAAGCATCACCAACAATGAGTCCAAATACAAATTTATGGACCCCCTCGAAAACAAGGTGGCACATCTCCTGGACCTCACCTTGAGCTGCAACACTTTCTGCCTGGTCAGGAAGGCCCACCAGCAACTCTGCTTCCTCAGGAAGCTGAGGTATGCTGGACTTGGAAGGTCAGTCCTGACCAGCTTTTACAGATGTGTGGTGGAGAGCGTCCTCTGCTCCTGCATCACTGTGTGACATGGCTACTGCTCCACTGCAGAGAGGAAAGCTCTGCAGAGGGTGGTGGAGGCAGCACAGAGTATTGTGGGGGGCAGTCTATCCACCACCACAGACATTTACAGCAGCAGATGCAGGAACAGGGCCGCCTGCGTCATGAAGGACTCCAGCCACCCTGCACACTCACTCTTTGCCCCTCTCCCCTCAGGCAGGAGGCTGCGGAGCATCCAGAGCAGGACCACCAGACTGAGGAATAGCTTCCTTCCCGAAGCTGTGAGGCTGTTGACTCTGGTGGTGCTCTGTAGCCTTACAGCTATCATCCACCACCTGCAACTATAGACACTTTTTCTAATCTACCTCACAGCACAGCTTTGCACACATGCGTATTTATCACCAATGGTAAACACTTGTATATATTGTTTTTCTATAGCTTGCATTTCACTTGTCTTTCTTTATTTTTATATATTTACTATTATTTGTTTGGACTTGTAACTGGTACCGAAGTGCCCATTTCGTACCACCTCATATGTACATGTATGCTGGTATGACAATAAAGAACCTTGAATCCTGCCAATTCAGTATCTGACCATATGTAAAAATATGGCCACAATTTCCCCCTTCTGTTCCTGAAGACAATCAAGCAGGTTTCCTGTAACCATCGTAGCAATTCATAAAACAAGCTACAATTCCTCCTGTCTTGCCTGCACAGATTGGGTTATGAGCCTTAGTCACCCTAAATTACAACAAAGTCTGCTCTGTTGGAGAGAAAATCCTCAGTAGCACGGGGTGTAAACTGATGTCCTAAAGAAAGTAAACCAGCTAAGCTTTATCCACACTTACCAACATACATGACTGTGCCAAGCTTCGTGGGTTGACCAGGAACCTGCACTTGACAGCGGCTGCCAACAGAAATGGAATCAGCAGCAGCCTTCTGTTCCTCTTCCCGGGCAGCATTCTCAGCTTTCTTTTTGGCCATCTCTTCCTCATTGAAGCGACCGACACGATGCTTCTTCATGAATGACCTTGCTGAGTCTGAAGGAAAGAGAATTGGATTGTTCTAAACGCACAACACTTTCAAACAGACTGTGAAGACCATGCCTTTTCTATCGATTTAAATAATGCCACATTTAAAACATTTATCAGTGGTTACAAAAAAAATAAACAGCAACTCAGGCATTGTGTAATGAAGAACTGATTGTAGCTAACAATCCGGTTGTATAACTGATAGCTCCACCAATTATTGTCTGCATTCACTGATTGGTAGTCAGTGGTGAATGTTACGTGGACTGAATTAATTATCAACTAATCAGGACAGATAAAGTTTGTACTATGAAAATGATAGACTGAGATTAACTGCAGTACCTGTTCTCTTATCATAAGCTTCATCTGGCAGTTCAAATTTCTCCGCTTTGGAAACATCAGTGAACTCGTCCATCTGACCTCCTCTTCTGTCAATAACCTGTCCAAGAAATAAGATTCAAGAAAATAGACACATCAGTTCTGCATTTAGCTCTAACAGCCAACAACTGCCACAACTTTATGTCAACAGAAGCAAAGCTGATTATAACAACAAGGGTTGCACAATATTAGAGAAAACTAATACTTTGATATTTTGTAATTCTGCACTACATACATACATTACAGCAATTTCAACATGGTGGCTGGAATAACTATATGGAAATTATTAATCATTTGTGGATTAGGTCATTTTGTTAGGGAGCGCATCAGCATTGAAAATAAACAGGTATTTTGATCCTTTCTCGCATGGTGTATCACTGCCAACAGCCTTCAAACCCATTTTTCAGACGACATTCGAATCTGGCTTTGCACTCATCATATAGAGCTTTACGGTGTCAACCGAAATGGTGAAATGATTTAGTCGTGTTGCTTCGTGTGGCAACAGGTGCAAGACACTGAAAACAAAATACCTGTTTTGGGGCAACATCATCCTGCCTCTAGCCAAAATATTTGATGACTATAGTGTATGTGCACATTGCAAAGCTGTCACTGAAACAATTTCTCAGAGCTAATGACAACCAACTGTTTATCTGCTTTTTATAGTTTAATCAACAATATTGTTGTAAAATTAAACTATTTTAAGCTGCATCTGTTTTAAAAACTTACTTGTTGATGTATGTGTGCGCACGTCAGTCCGCCCAAATGGAAAGGCTAATAATCATTAGCCACTATCATATATAACAGGGTTCTCATTTTGAGACCAGTCCATAAATGTTTTACTGCAAACTTTTGACGATTAGAATTTACAAAAAATGACACAATGTGTGGTGTCTTTAATTAAGCATATTTGTTTTGTATAAAGAAAGCATCATGTTGGGATTCAGAGATTAATCTAAAACCTGTTGCTACCTTTATTTTACTACAGTTTCACAGTGGACTCAGTCACTGTGTTACAAGTACTTTCAAACTGAGTTGGTACATACGTGTATTCTGCATTCATCATCCACAGGATAGGAACCTAGCAAGGCCTCATTGTCATCCATTTTCAGCAGGAACTTGTCAGAGACACTGAATAACTCCAGGTCCATGCTGGAGGCAGATGCGCCCACAAGCATCTCCAATCTTTGCTAGGTACAATACAAAGAAATAGAACATGTTATACAATGGATAAGGTACAGAGATAAACAATTAGCTATATAAGTGCATGTTTGAGCTGAGAAAACCAAACAATAGAGCCAACTTGTTAGTGTTTTGAGATGTGCTGTATGATGTACAGTAAACTCACCTTTAGTTCTGCTATACTAATCCCTCTATTAAACCTGCGCTTTGTATCAAAGGAGGAGATGGTGCTTGATAGCCGCACATTGACAGAAGGATTGGTAATTACTACCACTTCGCCGTCCATTCTCCACTCTGCTTTTACTCAGCTATTAATCACTGGAAAGAGTAGAGGGAAAAAAATAGACAAATTATTTCACAAGACTGAATCTGCATCACCAAACAAGTTGCACAGCTAGAAACAAGATTACAAATGAAATTAATACCCAACAGCAAGTCAACTTTGACTCAAGGTTTTTCTGGAAGAGTAATTTAGATTAAGGGTTCTGTCGTGATATTTTAAAAACTGACTATCAAACAGTAGCAAGCTGTTTGTTTCACTGTTAGTACTCAACATTACTTTTACACTGTTATGATGTTAAACATGTTCCCGTCTTGAAATGAAAATTAATATGTTACTGGCTAGTTACGCTTCTCACTGTTGTGTTTTCGCAATATATCAACTGCGATTGTTGAAATTTACTTAGACATGCTCTCATTTTAGCTAGCATATTTAGATTAGCTAGACACAGCTAGCTGTTTGGGTGGCTAGCAGCAGCAAACTCACGTTGTATTCACTCGGCTAGACGGCAAGGGTTGCCATAGCTACTTACAAATTTGTGTGTTTTCTTCGATAGCATTTAAAAAATCTTCCACAAAACTGCCGGCTGGTCTCTGTACCTGCGGTTAACTTGAAGAAAACACGAATTTTACTTTACAATATCCGCGAAAATGGTGCATATACCTCCCTGAGTGGCTTAGCCAGAAAATTATAACATCGATTCCTGCTACGCCCAGCTCTGGAAGCTTCTACCCGCCGCCAGACTGGAACTGACCAATCACATTGGGGGAACGCAGGAACTCAACCAATAGGATTACGAGACGAAAGAAAGCGCTGTAGAACCGCCTACTTACCAGAAGATTGGCACGACTTACAACCAATCATCAGACAGGAGTAAATTCGACCTTTGGAATTACCGCAGAGTGGCGCTAAAGTCCTATAACCAATAAAAGTTTATTTTTTATTACGAATATTTTAACAACGAGCGATTCATTTAGACTTTTTTACTAAGGAAGTATTAGAATGCCTTATATATTACTATAGGCTATAGCCTTAAAAAAAATACCATATTGCCTGCTGCAATTTGAAACATTTGTGAGGACTACTGTCTGTTTGATCGGTCATTTCTCTGAGGTTTGACAGAAAATATTTTATAGGTATATATATACAGGTAAATAATTTTTATAAAAATTATATACCTGGCCTAGTACTCCTGGAGAACAGAGGCACTTGTAAGATCTTTTCAAACTGGGGGCTTAGTTCAGTCTATTTGTCTTTGGATTTTAATCTTTAAACAATTTCCATTTTTCAGAGCAGAAATTAATACAAGATGTTAGACACTGTGCTCCGGGCAAATTAAGGTACTTCTTTTCTTTCACCTAGGCCTGTAGTTCTCAAACCGTGCCTTGAAATGAATCTTACTGATATAATTTACGGAGCTAGAATCACATTTAAAAGCGTACTTTGGAAATACTTGTTTTTATAAATTTAACAGTAATTTGGGTAGCCGACCCTTTAAATAGTTTAGGGGAAGTGATGCATGTGCTGGTGAGGGGAAAAGTTCACCAATAAAGTTCTATGACACAATACTCCAAATAAATATCTGATAATAATCAGAACGAATCTGCCTCATGGTTTGTTGATATAAACACCTATACCCTAATGATAACTTGTTTAACTACATTACAGCACATAACTACAACAACAAACAAAGAAACTATAAAAATGTGTTTTCAGAGCTTCCCAGGTATGGGTTGCCATATTTTGTTTGTCACTTTAATGATTAGAGAGGTCACATTCTATATGTACTTATTGAAAGCATCTATACACACAATAATATCACTGCTGCAAATATCCTACAGTGACTCTGAACTGCCGCAAAATCTCCATATAAAAAAACACTTGCAATAAAAGAAAAATATTACTAACTTTAGTAAACAGCGCAGACTTTAATGAACAGTAAATAATATCCCAACATTTTTTTAATAAGTATATCATATTATTTTTTAAGACCTATCATGCATGATAGAGAAAAAGAAACAAAAAAATGTATGCAGGCTATTCATAAAACATTTGGGGCTGTAGCGTTGGACGTCCAGGCTTAATGACGCCACAGCTGGAGAACACAGCAGAGAGTAAAGCATGTATAGACAGAAAAGTAAAGATCAAAGAAACCAGAGGGCTACAACTAAACAGAGAGAGGAGCAGAGGGGGAGCTGAGACATGCCCACAGCCCCACAGAGAAGATTTACATTCCTATGGTTGTTGACGGAGATGCAGGTCTGCAAACCTGCAGGTCATAAACCTCATTATATCGTTAAGATCAGGCTGGTTTCTATGTGTGACACCCTGTTTCTCATGAGGGCAGGGCCTGTATGTACAAACCTAAGTTTTTAGTTTTTATACCTAGCCGACAGTAAAAATCACGGAGAGTCATACACAGAAAGTATCACAGTTTGAATTCAAATATTGCTTTAAGTAGTCTAAATGGATCTTGCTTGCTCTCTCCTTTCAATGAGCCTGACATCCCTCTGTTGTAGAAGTCCGTGCAAACTACCTGCTTCATATAAGCTAATTTGTATGTGTTTGTCCTGACAGTATTTGCATTAGGACACCACCCCAGACACACCAAACCAATGGATCCGGTTAGAAATGCAGGACTACAACAAGTCCAATCTAAACAAACAGGGAGACGCCGCCTTATACAGGCCTCACGCATCACACATAAGCAATGTATTCTACTTTAACAGTAGCCAGTGGTATGAAATTCAAATTAAACAAAACATTTTTCTTAATATATAGACTTATTAATACAACTAAAATGCCACACAGCATTCACAGGAGGTTTCTTTAATGTCAGTATTTTTTTTTACCAGTTCTGTCATTCTGGTTTTATCAGGATGACACCTGAATACAGTGAATGAAAAAATAATAATTTCTGGTATTCTCATTTAAAACTTTAATTAATCACAAAAACAATTAGCAGATTAACTGATAATGAAGTTAAACTTCTATCCAGCAGTATGACAAAGCTATCATTATTTTGCCCTCAGCCAGCCACAATATTATTATTTTATAATCAATATTATTATTGGTTAATCCCTTAGTAGTTTTTTGTCAATAAAATGTCAGAAAATAGTTTTTTAAAATCCTCATTATAGGTTTAATGTTATAGCTACACTATTTCATCCAAACAAACTTTAGACACACTTCGCCATTCTCTAGATCAAAACACAGATTGTTCACAAAAATAATTAGCAGACTAATTGAAAATGACATTAAAGTCCTATGCAGCAGTATTTTACCAGTCTATTATTAGTTTATTTTCCAATTCAACTATTACAATGTTGTGTCCACTGTAATGACTTAGAAATAGTTACAATATTAAAGTGACAGTTCTTTTTATTTAGAGCTACAGTTAACAGCCTTTTATTTATTATTTTCTCAGCTAATTCCTCCCCCCTCAATATCATGTCAGAAAATAGTGGCACAAAAACTCCTTATAGGTTTCCAGAGAAGTTGTTTTATCTTATCCAAAACTTAAACATAACTTTACAAATTCATAAGACAAAGAAAAACAGGAGCTCCTCACACCAGGAAACTGCAAACAGAAAATAAATTTGCATTTTTTGGTTAAAACGTGTCAGTTGTTATACTTTTACTTGTCTTTCTTTAGATAATATGGTGCTAGGGGTTTGACACTTGAGTAAATTAACAATAAATTATTTTAGTTACTTGAGCAAAAAGGTGTTTCATTATTTCAAGGATGCAAGGAGGGTTTAAGGTTCTTTATTGTCATACCAACACACATGTACACATGAGATGGCATGAAATTGGCACTTAGGTCCCTGTTATAAGTCCAATAATAATAATAAATATATAAAAATAAGAAAAATAAGAAAGATAAGTGAAATATTTGCAATAAAAACAATCTATACAATATATACAAGTGTTTACCAGTGGTGAACAGATAAATATGCATCTGTGCAAAGCTGTGCTGTGAGGTAGATCAAACCTTCACCACCCTCTGCAGTGTTTTCCTCTCTGCATGGACTTCGGTAACAGATGGATGTCAGGCTTATTGAAAGGAGAGGACATACAAGAGTACAGAGAGGAAAGCTCTGCATTCCTTACTTATTTACATTAGTCAGATTACTGTAAAATTTGACATTATTTTCATGCATAAAAAAGGCTTTAGGCACATTTTGGGAATTCTACAGATCAAAACATGAATTAATTGATAGTAAATTAAACTTCTATTCAACAGAAAAAAAAACAAAACATTACTATAGTGTTGCCACCACTTCAGGGCTACATAACTTGCTACTAAGAGTTGTGCACTTAATGTAAAATGATTAATGCAGGAGGAGCCTATTACAACATTGTTATTTATGGTTACTAGTCAGATGGTTCCGTAATTTTAAAGCATTGTCTTGTAAACACGTTATAGATGCATGTGAGAAACGCAGCGTTGGAGCTAATTAAGAACAGTTAGAAGGTGGAAATACGTTAAAGTCTGAATATTATTTTAACACACGAACTGACTGAGTGTTGACAAAGGGGCGTGACCGCGGCTGGTCTGCAGCCACACTCACTGCTCGACTGGCGGAGGCTGGGAGAGCGCTGAGGGAGGGAGGGAGGGAGAGAGGAGGAGGAACTAGTGGTGGAAAAAAAAAAGTTAAAGTGAAAATGGCTTCCTTGTCTTTGGAGTCTGCAGAACAATCTGAGAACAGCCCAGAGGAGCCAACGGCCACGGAGGCCAAAGACGAGAACGATCCGCTCCAAGTTTCGGAACAACTACTCCAAAGTTTCCAAAAGTCGGCGCTGAGTTTCTCCACGGACCAGGTCTCATGTCTGTGCGAGGCCCTTCTGCAGGCGGGCAATGTGGATCGCCTGTGGAGATTTCTATCCACCATACCTCCTTCGTCCGAGCTGCTACGTGGCAACGAGACCCTGCTAAAGGCCCAGGCACTGGTGGCTTTCCACCGGGAGGAATTCAAGGAGCTGTACGCCATCCTGGAGAGCCACGACTTCCACCCGTCTAACCATGGGTTCCTGCAGGACCTGTACCTCAAAGCCCGCTACAAGGAGGCGGAGAGGTCCAGGGGCCGCAGCCTGGGCGCAGTGGACAAGTACCGGCTGAGGAAGAAGTTCCCCCTGCCCAAGACCATCTGGGACGGAGAGGAGACCGTGTACTGCTTCAAAGAAAAGTCCCGCAATGCCCTGAAAGAGTGCTACAAGAGCAACAGGTACCCGACTCCGGACGAGAAGAAGAACCTGGCCAAAGTCACCGGGCTGTCGCTCACACAGGTCAGCAACTGGTTCAAGAACCGCAGGCAGAGAGACAGAACCCCGTCCGGAACCCACAGCAAAAGGCAAGAACAGCAACACTGCAGACACATTTCAGCTATCTAGTCTTTGTGCATTGAGTTTGATGGAAAGCCCGAAGCAAGGCAGACTTTCCTTTGTTTATCTGGTACCTTCTGTGGTGTTTCATAACAACAAGGGTCACCCAGAAAAGTGACTGAAACGAGCAGACCAGACCTTAATGGTAAACAAAGCCCACAGGCCTACACAGGTTTGCCAAAAATAGTGTGTCCACGTTCAAGTAACTCAATTAATAACATAATAAAGTGCCTGAAAGTAAGAGGATGGACAAGGAGCTGACTTTTGACAGCGGTGAAGCCACACATGTCTGAGAGCAGGAGCATGTTGCTTTGTTATGAAATGTGAGATCAGGGCGCCCACCATGGCTCAAGTTTCCTGAAACCCTGCGAGGCCTGCAGAGCCAGGGTGATGGAGGTTAGGTGGGAAAAAAAGCTCAAACTAGGTGAAGGTGGGGGTGGCACAATTTAAAAAAAGAAGCTCTGGCTCAAATCACAGTTTTACAGCGGCTATCATAAAGCAGGCGGGGGCCTTCTGTGAAAAGATAAGAGAGAATACAACAGACTTATCTTATCAGACTGCAGGGTTTGTGGTGGTCTGGCAGAAGTCTGTATGGTCAACCAAGATGCTTTACATTCACACGTTAACCAAATACAGGCTCTAAAAGCAGTTTTCAGGAATTTGCAAGGACCTGTACTGCACTTTATGATTGGGTATGTGCACAGAGACGATGAGATTTATTAAGAATAATACAAAAAGGTAGAACTGGAGGCAAACTTATTACAATACTTTTTTATGTGTATCTATCCTTATGTTGGGATGATATTCAGAAATGTTTCTTTTGTTTTTACAATTAATTGCCGTCTCTGATAATGGGCATTATTATGAAAATGTCACATACAAATCTCTAGACGAACAAATGACCGAATGTTCTTCGAGTAACCATGATAAATGATAAAGTTAGCTCATTTATGGCAAGCCCTTTTAACATTTAATAGCTACTCTGGGTGTGTCATACAGATATCCGCAATTCAATTCTTCCTAGTCAAAATGAAGATTTCAGATATCTACAGTGACATTATTCCTATCCACAGTTGTAATGTCAGATATCCACAACTTAAGTCCTCCTGGGACGAATCACTTCACTTTCCCCATTATTGTTTTTGGGGTTTCTCATTACAGATATCTTTAATTTAATTATGGATACCCGCAATGTGAGATGTGGATATCTGCAACTAAATCCTGACTATCCTGACTTTAATTACATTTTAACTAGTCAAAATGATGTTATAGATATCTTGAACTGGAAGTACATCTAGTCAGAATGAAATTGTAGATATCTCAAATTGATTTATGGATAGTCATAATTTGGTTGTGGACATCTATTATCAAGTTATAGATATCTTTAAATGAACTGTGGTTATAGATATCTCAAATTCAAGATATCTTTAACTTTTATTATGACTAGTCAAAATGTTATTACAGATATCTTGAAATAGTTTCGACTAGGCGAATTGATGTTCCAGATATCTGTAATTATGGCAGAAGTTATGACAGGTAGGAGGAGGGGCTTGCTACAGGTGGGAGGCCGGAGCGGTTTGCTGCTGTAGTCGATTCAAAACACCAACCAACATGTCAGAGCAGCCTGCTGAACCCGAAGGTGGACTGTTTGACCGAGTTCTGAGATCACTGTTCTGAGACCATCCAGACTTTGTCGAAGGTCCTCAAATGTGTCTGGAGACAGAAAAGGTTCAATACGTCGTCGATTTCTTGCACAACTCTCAAGGGAACGTAGTTCTTGTTCCCCACAAAGTCCTTGATTATACACTGCTGCCCATAAAGTTGGAATAAAATATTTTTTACTTCTGTGTCTTCTCCACAAACAGCGAAGGCAGTTCACTGGCATCTTCTGATTTCTGTGGCACAGATTAAACAGTTGCCGATCATCTCGTCTGGTAGTTAGTCGTGGTCGTCCTGGAGATTTTTGTGGCCTCAAATGACCCTCCTCTCGATAATGTTTGAGGATTTTACAGACCGCACTCTGCGATATTCCAAGGAAATCAGCAATATTGGCTTGTTTGTGTCCGTCCTGTTGGAGTGCAAGCTCTCTTTGGTGTATTGCCATTTGCGTCGAGCGAGGCATGTAGCCAAGGGAACTTCTGTGTCAAATTTAGTTAAAAATTATGCAGCCAATTCTGAAAATGTAGACTTACTGCATACAGATTTTAAGCAGGAAAAGGACAACACAGCTATGGACTCAGTGTGTAATCACTGAACCTGGTCAAAAGTGATTACTGATGTGTATAAATAGGAATAAAAGAGGAATGTGTCTGAAAACTAAGTTATTCCAACTTTATGAGCAACAGTGTATATTCATTCTGTTTCATGGCATTTTATAAGATAAGATATTCAACTATGTTATCGATGACTACACCCGCCATTTCTTCTGCTAAGAACACTGTTAAAATTCTTCTTGACGAGGCGAAGGCCGGTTTTCGTGAGGTCATTGCAGATATCTGTAACTCAGTTTTGACTAGTCGAAACTGAGTTACAGATATCTCTAGCTGTCATTGTGACTAGTCAAAGTTGAATTGCAGATATCTCCAGCTGTATTTTTGACAAGTCAAAATTGAAGTTTGACTTGTCACAATTATGTTGTTGATAGCTATTAAATGTTAAACGGGTTTGCTATACTCATTAGTTTAATTCATAGGGACAGAGTTTATTAATATACATTAGTGTAAATGTGGCGGAATTACCCATTTTTGTTCTGCATTCCCTTGACAGAAATGACAAAGACAAAATGGTACACCACATAATAACAACCCTCTGAATCCCAAGCAGTTTCTGGGCATTTTACTGTTTACTGTTGTCACATATTTACTAACTGTGGGCTAATTCTGTCACTGCAGTATCAACTCCTGCACCTCTATGGAAACAGCACAATCATAGCTAGAAGCAGAGAGAACTTTAACATTTCTTCTGTGGAGCATGACATAGTTATAATGGCAAAAAACATAAAAGGATTAACAAAATGTGTATTTTTTTTTATTATTTATTCTAATGCTAAAATGGTTTAAATGGTCCAGTTTTGGCAGTTTTTTAGATGAAACACATCCTTCAAACACTGGGGTTCAGAATGGTAAAAACAATCAATGGACTTTCACTGAAATAAATTGTAATTGTAAATAATTGTTAGCTGCAGCCCTACTTAGACTAAAAGCTAGTTCCTGAATAGGGCCTGACTTATAGGATTTTTGGGGCAGAATCTGATTTCAAGGAGTAAGAAATTCTCAAAATGAAACAACTGCTGATATTGTTATATTGAAAACACAAAATGATGTTTATTAATTTATTAACTAGTTAGCAACTGACTATGGAGACAAAACTTTACTTGGCACGGTGCACTCAGGTGTGATACACACTCTGCTACATGTGCTGCACAGGGTTGAGAGTGTTGTAAACAATGCGTTACTAAATTACCCAAAGTATCTTTTTCTGTCAAAGAAAGTTTTCATATCAGTATGTTGTTTTATTTGACCCATTTATTTTTCCACCTTTACAGCGAGTCTGATGGGAACCACAGCACTGAGGATGAGGCGAGTGCGATGGATGACACCCCGGACAAACCAGAGGAAGCCTCTGGCTCCACAGCTTCCATCATCTCTGTCTCTGCAGTCCCTTGTAGCACAGGAGGCCAGCTCATCCTCAACGGGTCCAGTGGTTTCCTCACAGCCTCTCAGCCATTACTACTCAATGGAAACTCCCTCATCTCCAGTGCTGGTGCTGGCGTCATAATTAACGGGCTAAGCTTGGGCGATTGCCAGACAGTCACACTGAGTCCCGTCGCAACCAACTCTTCTTTAATACTGAATGGGGCTCAAGTAATAACCAAACCTACTATCAGCGTGCAGCAGCCACAGCAAGCAGTTTCTGTGGCAGAACAGCGAGTGTCAGCCATGGAGGCCAAGCCAAACAGTCTGCCAGCAGTTGTTCTTAGCACTAACACCACACCAGTCTCAAACCCTCCACCTATCATTTCTCTTCCTCTGCAAATCAAAACAGAAAGTGGCAATGCAATGGACTTCATCAGTGTCCCTGAATCAGAAAGCGGCAGCCAGACAGTATCCTCCTCTTCTTCATCTTTATCGCCCTCCTCACCAACTCTGTCCTCCCCAGCTAGTCTCCCTTCACTAGTTTTAACACAAAACTCCCAACGCCTGGAGGCCCTCACCCTCCCAGCCTCCATCTCCGGTTCTGCCGTGTCTCTTCCCAGTCAGCAAGAGGAGTACCTTGTCGGTGTCACTGCTGGCTCCCAGCTAAACCATTCTAGCTCTGTGATTTCCTCCAGCAACTCCACCCCTCAGGTGATCTCTCTGCCCCAAGTTGTGCCTTCCATCCAGGGTAAAACAGTATCCCATCTGGTCCAGCACTCTTCAGGAGCTCAGGTCTCCCAGTGCCCTCAGCTGGTCCCAGTATCCCCTCTCACTTCCCCAACTCCTCAGTTTCAGAGCCCGCAGACTCTGAACTCAGGCAACAGACTAGCACAACAGCAGCAGGATGCTTCAACAACTATGTCTGACTGTGCCACAACCATAGTTTCCATCTCACAGCTTAACACCAATCAGCTACCACAGCCAATGTTGCAACAACTCGAGGAGCAAACGGCAAACTCTACACCCAGCAAAATCCAGCCCTCACAGGTTATCTCCATCTCTTCCCCAACACAAGTAGTTCCAGTCCCCCAGGCCAAAGGCAGCACACCAACACAGTTAGTCCCACTGTCCATGCCTCAGCTGGTCCCAGTCTCTTCCATCCAAACTTCCTCCACCATCTCTTTCCCCCAAGTGGTACCTGCTAGCCCTTCTCTCTCCATCCCCTCTGCTGGAGTGCCCTTACAGATCCTGACTTCACCTCCTACAGCGGGAGGAGCTGCACAGAGTCCTGTCAGGATAAATCAGCTGAGGCCCATTCAGACTGTGGGTTCCCCAACCAGCATGGCCCCTGCGGTGCAGCTCCTAAACTCTGGGATCATTCAGCTACCCTCTGCTCCTCCAGGTATGCTGAATTCATTAGATACTTGCAAATGTAGAACACAGAGCTGAAAGGATCAGTTAGGTGACAAAGAAGTTACTGGAATCAGTTTAATAATTTTTCAAGTTTAATATTTTTTTGTTAGGTGTAATGATTTGATATTTTTTCTTTTTCATGCATGATACTGAGTTATATATATTTTAGAACAGGTCAGAAAAAAACAAGCAATTTGAACTACATGTTGCGAGAAAGTTTAGAGCCTGTGCCTATAAAAAGCAAAAACTCAATCCCCTTTAAAGTTTGATTGTGTGCAGCAACACACTGCTCCCAGCACTCCTGCCTTGCTTCGAACGCTCCGTCAGAGTCTTGTTCTGCTAATGTGCCAAGCACCATCTCCAACACAATCTCCGTGACTATGTCAAACATGAAACCCTTAAACCTGAATTGCTGTTTGGTCTCTGGGTTGTAGCTGTAGATCCAACTGTCATCACCAGTGATGATTCTCAACGTAAGGTCAGGCTTTTTGACCTTTTTGGACCCTCACAGACTTCTCCACGGTGCTGCTTCTGCAGGCCTATGGTGAAATGTTAATGCAAATCTGCAAGTGCTAACAAAAATACAGGTGGCAGTCAAGTAAAATAATGACTCACTAGAGTTACTGCTCACACCTGTTGCACCAAGGCTGTGACTCCATTTGCATGCAAAATAAATCAGAAATATTTGATCTTGAAATGGAAGTTCTAAAAATAGTTACACACGTTGAATTTGACATTGTAGAATAATCTGTTGGTTATTTTCTCAAAGAATATATTTATTTTACTTTTTTTTTGTTTGTTTTTTCTGACCAACAGTCCAAAACCTACACATTCTCAGTTTAGCACCTGAGTAAAAGAAAAGCAGAAACCCTTCACAAACATTACACTGGAACCTGAGAATCTTTGGTATTTTAGCTTAAAAATACTGAAATGATCAATGGATTTGTACAATTATTGCAGATTAGATTCATTTTCTACTAGATCTCTAACATTGTAGGAGAAAATACTCAACACAAAACACTTTACCAAACTTTAAAAAATGTTCTTTTACAAAATGGTGCATTTTGGACTGTAAATAGTTTCATTTTCAATTAAAATAACACAGTACTAAGACAGATAGAATTATATCAGTGCATGCTAGAATCATTTTTTCCTTATGCAAAATGTTTATTCTGTGAAACAAGTGGTGAAGAACAGTATCTGTGCTACTACTGATGCAGCATCTCATATCAGAGGCTTCTTATTGAATGTTAGTTTATCATTTATCATTCACCTCTGTAGGTAACCTCCTCCTTGGTGGAAGCCCCTACCTGAGCGTCCAGCAAGGCAAGCTGATTCTGACCATCCCAGCGGGCATTCAGCTCACCAGTTTGCCCCTGAAACCAGTCCCCGATGCCTCACCTGTTTCTGCAAATGGAGCGAGTCCCATTCTCAACCCCTCTACACCTCCTGTGTCCTCCCAGCCTTCAACCATCTCAGGCTCGACCTCCAGTGGCCTCACATCGTCCCCCCTGAACTTCATCAACTCGTCTCCACTGTACTGTGCTCCAGAGACTGCGATCACAACCAGCCAGACGTCGGCTGTCCCTTCTCCTCATACGTTGGACCATTCAGTCACCCCTACAACACTGAACACTCTCACTCCAGAAAGCATGCTCACCCTCAGCCCCATGTACAGTGGAGTGACACCCAGCGTCCACTTGTCCCAGCCAGCGTGGAGCCCGGTGCCCCTCTCCACTTCAGGCAGTCTAACTCTGTTTGACGTCCGTAGCAAGGGGGACCTGCCTGTAGATCCGGCTTTGTTAGGCCTACCTGGAGGAGAGTCCCTGCTTCTGGGAAGCCCCTCTCCAGAGCAGGATGTGGAAGCAAGCTCACCACTGGGGAATCCAGAGGAGATGGATGGGGATTCCAAGATCCTGACTCAGCTACAGTCTGTCCCTGTGGATGATGAGCTGGGCTTGTAGTCTGTTTACAGTGTGGGCTGGCAACCCCATGTCCTTGACAACAAAAAGTGATGAAACATACACTAGACTTACTTTGCTGTTTGTTTTGTAATGACCTGAAATATTCAATTCATCATTGTCAATCCTTTAAGACCTACATGTCTTCTACAACACGTTTTAAGTTTTGACATGTACAACAATGCTTTCTCATACTATCATGGTCCTTGCTGGCACTTTTGAAATCTCTGCAGCTCTATGATATATGAATGGGCAGGATCATCTGTCCGTTGAACATTAGATTATTCTTCTGGGTTCTGAGTAAGAATTTTGTATCTCAGAGGTTTTAACTAAATCTGTTTGTGCCTTACTGGTTATATCAGATCCAGACAGAAGAAAAAAACATGGATTAGTCTGCTTGGCCCAGTTACAGGTCCAGGTGTTAAAAAATAAGACTATATTCTACAACACGACATGGTTTTGCCTGCTCTCTCAGCTCTTATTTGAAGTTTTATGGACTATAGACCAGATTCAGCTGTACTACATCTGGGGCTTTTGCTGGCAGAAGAAGTAGCACATTGTGGATCCACCACAATGACGATAAACCAGACTGTCTGGAAAGAAGAACAATTTTAAATAGTTCTCTGTCTGTCCAAGATATTCAGGAGTTTGGTTTTCTTTTTCCTGCTCAGAGTGTGACTCCTTTATGCTACCAACACTCCAGGAATACAGTGAAGAATTTCTCCTGACAAACAGAGGATGAGCAGGTTGAGTTTTATGTGAAACTATTACCATTATTTCATCATAGCTTGAAGAGCTACACAGCAGTATTTTGTTACTACAAGTTACTGAAGTCAGGGTTGAAACATGCAGCCTGACTGCATTTTATCAGTAATCTGTTGTTAATTACTTTCTGCAGTTTTCAAGCAAGAATTCTGCCCTACGACGGTAAAACTACCACACAGGAAATAAAGGGTTCATGAAAGGGTTTGTGCTCTATGCAATGTATGTTTAGTTCTTTATAGGACACTATGTCGCACAATGGCTGAGTCAGAAAGCCAGTACATTTGGGAGATGACAAGAAGCTTTGAAACGCTGAACTTCTAAATGAAGCATGTCAGTGCATTACACTAAAACATTTGCTGTGATCCAACTGATATTTCTTGTAAAAATGCATCCAAAATCTCAGTATGTTGATACTGATAAGTGCCTTATTTTAAAGCTTACAGGTTTGATGTTTTTGAAAAAAATGTTGTGACTTTTTACACTATTATTTTATGATTTCTATGTACCCGACCAAATTGCTTGATTCACTTCATATGGACTTTATAGAATACCCACACTTTGTAGTTTGATTTTCAGTGAAACACAATATGACACTTTTGGTAGTCATAGCTCGGTCTTGTGTTTTTGTATATTTTGCACATTTCATTCACATGATGTTTACGCTGCGCTGCCATGGTGCTATGACAGTGATTTGACAATTAGTCTGTAATTTACAAGAAATTTTGTATTCTTTCCTAATTGGACCTTCATAATTGCCGGTGGACACGATAATTTTAAGAGATAAATCAAAAAAAAGATTTCCCCAAAGAAATCTGTTGTAAACAGATGGAACAAATCGAGTTGAATCTAAAATCAAGTGATTATCTGTTGTCATTACACAGGTAGCGGCCAAACATTTGGCCAATTAAGGTACACAAAAATACACTTGAGTGTCACATCTAGTTACAATAATGGCCTGTGTGTGTTTTATTAATGTTTGTTTGTCTCTTTTGTACATTTAATCTATTTAAAGCATGTATCAATCAGTTTTTTGTTTTAACTGAAAGAAAATGAGTCCTTGTGAAAATAGGAAATGATACTCATTTTCACTCGGAAGGTCACGTTGTAGTGCAACCTGAGTTTTTACAGTCTACAGGTATTAAAACAATTTAGAGGTCATTAGTACTAAATTTTGAAATGGATCAGCCCTTGTTGATAAATTTTCAGGTCATGTGTTCCCATTGGCCTTTCAGAATTTTATCAAATGGCTTTGACAAATCAATTTTGCTTAACTTATAGTTAGGCGTAAAAGGGAAATGTGTCCATGTGTTGGCTTATGTTTGTTTATTTTAGCCATTTCTTACCAAAGTATGTTGACATTAAAGCCTGCAAGGGCTTAAGCACATTTGTACCCACACGTTTGTTTGTAGTCTGGGATTTGTTTTTACTCTACCTGACACATAACGTATAAGACTCCAGATTTAACCAAAGATATTGTATGTTGATCAACTTTTTTTTTATAGTTTTGAAAGGGATCATTTGTGTCTGTCATTCAAGGTTCTTGTTTTCTCATTTTTTTGTATTCAAATGCATTCTATTTTTTATATTACATGATATTGTAATAAACTACATTTACAAAAAAGTGTTTATTGTGACTGTCTTAATGCACCTCATCATAGAATTATGAATTATTGTCTGCATTAAAACTATTTGTCTGAGGATTTTGCTTCTAATTTGGCAAGAAAATTATATTCAAATTCATTTTTCTTTCTGCATTGTGAAACCGTGATGCTCTCTCTGGGTGAATGTCAGTAGAATAGCAAAGGTCCAAAAAGTGTGTGAGGGCGTGCATGCATGTGTTTGTACAAGAGAAGGAGGGATGTATGATATGTTATTATAACCCTGATGTTCTCAGGTTACCTGTGCCAGGGTATGATGATGGGTAATGCTAAACACACATTCACTTAGTTTTTGTTCATCCACAGACGAGCCATAATGCTGCACAGGGGCTTCAGCTTAATTCTGTACAAACTCAAGAGAAATTTTTAGAAGATAAGTTTTGATTCAGCTTACATCTCAGGACATTTAGTGCCACCATTGTGCTCCCACAGCGATGATCTTCACAGCAGAGCAGGTCACTTGTGTGTGTGAGGTGCTGCTGCAGAGTGGTTACATGGATCGTCTCGCCGGCTTCCTCCGTACTCTTCCTCCTTCGAGCCCTGGGGAGCTGGAGAGCGTGCTGAAAGCGAAAGCTGCAGTGGCCTTTCACCAGGGGCGCTTCTCGGACCTCTACACCCTGCTGGAGAGCTTCCCCTTCTCCCCACGCAGCCACCCGCTCCTCCAGCAACTCTGGCTGCGAGCCCGCTATATGGAGGCCGAGAGGCAGAGGGGCCGACCCCTGGGAGCTGTGGGGAAGTATCGCGTAAGGAGAAAGTTTCCTCTACCACACACCATCTGGGATGGAGAGGAGACCAGCTACTGCTTCAAAGTAGGCAAAATCTTACGTTAAATGTGCTCCTCAATTGCTGTGTACCTGTTGAGTCCCTAAGTACATTTAGTTAAGCATGATACTGAAGACAAATACAGTTGTACTTGTACTATCCTTAAATGTTTTAGTCTACCTCAAACATCTACTTCATCATATTTCAGATTCACATTTTACTCCAATACATTTATCTGACATCATTAGATACTTTGCAGGATCTAGCTTTGTATAAAAATACATGACCTTCCATTAAAATAAGATTACTTGTTGTTCTTTTTATGGTTCTACTTTTGATTTTGAATGTAGTTTATTTGTTTCATTTTTGACAGTAGCTTACTTTTTCCACTACTGGAAAACACACTCTATAGTTCTATGACCCCCCAAACACCGATTTTATTGATGTAGGTTTATTCTTTTAACAGTTGCTGGCAACCCTGTAGTACAGAAAATGATTGTGCAAACACTTCAGAATTGCTTAGATCACTAGGCATTGATGATTCAATATTAAATTATGTATTTTTAAAATGAATTACAGTGACATGACGGTGTTGACACATTGCGACATAAAGCAATTCAGTCTGAGGAGTAAAACTGTAATTGCAAAAAATGCTATAACTCATCTTGGCACAATATTTTGCTCCCCTCGTGTGAATGAAAGTGATGGGCAAAATATTAGGAGCACAGTAAAATGTAATGCAGTTCAGTAAAACACAACCACCCACTATGACCTCAATAATAAACATAAAGGAGATTAGGCACCTTTTTGCTAATGTTAACAAAAAATTAAGATAAGATAATCTTTATTTGTCACATACACAATTATACACAGTACAATGTGCAGTGAAATGTGTTTTGTACCAGCATCCAGTTGCAATAAAAAAATAAAGGTTCAAGAAATATATATACATATCCATGAATAAATCAAATAAAGCAAATGGAACACTGTTATATATTATATATGGTGCATGCCTAAAAAAGTGCCAGTGTGCTGAGCAAAGTCCAGTTTAAAGCTCAGAGTTGAAAAAACGGATGGCCTGAGGGAAGAAACTCTTCCTCATCCTCTTAGTGGCAATCCTTAGGCAACGATAGCGTCGGCCTGACAGCAGTGAGGAGAGGAGAGAGTTTCCAGGATGGCTAGGCTGTTTCAGGATCTTCACAGCCCTTGACCTGCATCACTAGGTGTAAATGTCCGGCAGGCTGGGGGAGGGTGGATCTGACAGTCCGCTCAGCTGAACGGACCACCCTTTTGAGGGTAGAGAAGTCCTGCTTGGTACAGCTGCCCATCCAGGTGGTGATGCTCCCGCACAGGATGCTCTCAGTGGTGCAGGTGTAAAAGCAGAGGTGTTGGATGAGATCGCACTAGATTTCCTAAGTGTTCCTGAGGATTGTGGCCTTTTGTGTGAATACATGATGCCCACTGACACTTGCTTTCGCACTAAAAAATCACCTGTAATATAATTGTTCTGTTCATTTTCCATGACATAGCATGTCAGGTCAAATAAATTTGAAAATTGTTTAAATTGGTCTAAAAGAGAGAGAGCAGGAGGGTCAATGGGAGAAAGCCATGTTGTTTTTAAATAGAAAGTTGTGTGCCAGTACATTATACTACTGATATTTTCATGACAAAAGTGTTGCAATGCCACAGTTCAGAGTCTGGGGTGTTTGGATATGCAGGATCAGATTTTACGCGACAATTTCAAATAGATGCTGCAATTTTGCAAATGTGGTCGAGTGACCAAATGTCCTGTTTTCCCAGGACATGTCCTGTTTTCACGTCCTGTCCTGGTTGTGTTTTATAAAGTGATGAAAGGCTCCTGGTTTTCATTGTTTTGAAGAAGGATGAAGAAGAACACTAAAGATATAGATAATTTATGTTAGTTTGTGTAAGTTTGTGAGAGCTATCTTTGTTGAAGTTGGAATGCCAATATAGCAGAGGTATTTTGTAGTTATTAATTTATTTTATTTTTTCTAATACAGAAGAGACGTTATTTTTTCATTATTTCATTCGTTATTTTTGAAACGTGTCATAACAAAACATGTTGAGGAACTTCCTAGAAGCCTATTTGAATTAGTGTCTTTGGTTACAGATAGTATTTAGTAATATAACAATTTTCTATCCATACAGAGGAGGCATACTTTAAATGTATTGAAACTATAAGGCATCTTTGAGTAAACTTCAAATATCATTTGAGTATCTCACTGCCGAGTGTTCTGGTTTTCGGTAATTAAAATATGGTCATCCTAAACTGAGGGCCACAGAGGACTGGTTACAAAAACCAAATACCTGCAGGGCTAGCATCTGAAACATACTCCCAGAGGACTTATTAAACTCATAGGGATTCAAAATGATGAATGGCAACACCTAATTTACATAAAGCTACTTTTAAGTACTTCAGCGCTAGCATAGCCTACACTCAAAATGTCCATCCTCATACAACACACCCTTTTCTACACCAGTGTTAGTTTTTCTAGTTTTGACAAAGCTGTCAGATGTCTTTGAGTTGTAATCACGTTCAAATTTGATTTTTAAAAACCGTTTTACTTACCAACAGGAGAAATCTCGGACTATCCTCAGAGAGTGGTACCACCGTAAGCCGTACCCGTCCACCCGGGAGAAGAGGGAGCTTGCCTCGGCCACCGGCCTCACAGCCACGCAGGTCAGCAACTGGTTCAAGAACCGCCGGCAGAGGGACCGAGCCACGGACGGTACCGGGTCAGTAGGTCGAACCAACGCGTTTAAATCATTTTATGCTTTCTTTTCTACCAACAACAACTTTCTTTTACAGAAATATCCACGATTAACGTGATGACGGTTAATCAGGATTCACCTTAAACACAGGAAGCGGATGGATACTAGGCAACCAAACTGACAGTTGGTGTTTAGCATGGAGCCATGAACAAAATATTTAGACTTTTCGAAAAAATTAAAACCAAAACTAATTAAATTCAAGTTTATATATTTCGTTTAAAGATACGTGACTTTTTATACAAGCCAGGAGTGTTGTTAAATTAATGACAAATCGATTAAATTTAAACATCGCGGAGTGATACAACAAATTACTTTAGCAAACCAGCTGATTTGAAGCCTTTAAATCAAGATAAACTAGATCCTTTGTGTTCTTATTTGATCAGAAAAAAATCTTATTTTTTCCTGTAAAATAAAGGAAAATACATTAATATCCAGCAGGAAGTTTTAGTTAAATTGTTTTTTCATGTGCAGACATCATGTCCATTGATAATCCTTTTTATTCCTCCTTTCATCCTGTTATTCTCCAATTTGAGAGTTGAGGAAAGGCCAAGGGGATGTTCTGCAGGACTTGTTTTGCATTTCTAGTTTTACAACCACATAGCCGTCTAATGGAGAGACAAAACATTCCAGTTTGTCCCTTTTTGGAACATTGCACAACTGCATATAAAAAACAACTGGATTTCAAAGTTATTTATTGGTTACTTAAGGGGAAGATGTTGGGTTTCTCTCTATAAAGTGAATTGAAAAAGATAAGTTATGATTTGGTGGTGCATAAACCGAACATTCTGTTTTACACATAGGATTTCAGACAGTGGCACCCTCTTGTGGTTAAATTAGAACATGAAATATGATCAAATACTGCATTTTTCTAATGCTTCTCCTTTCCTTCCTTCAGTTTCCAAACACTGGGCCTTGGAGGTCCTCCAGAAGAAGTCTACCGTTCCTCCGACACCGACCTTTCACCTCCAGGCAGCCCAACTCTCCAATACTGCCTCCGCCCTCCACCCCCACCGCTCTTCCATCCACCACCTCCTCTACATCACACATGTTGTGGAGGCCTTTCAAATATCTAATAAGTCACTTGGTTGATGCATCATTTTGTTCCTTCTTTAATGTAAACTTTATTTTCCCATGTTTATTACCAAAACATGACTTAGCAGACAGCGTAGCATGACTTAAACAAACACAGAACACCGTACAAGACAGACATTAAAAGTAAGCATCATATGGCTGGATTAAATTCAACATATCCATTCACAGATGTGCCGTAAAGCCCTGCGGTGGATCTCCACACTGTGTTCACACACGGCACCAAAACATTTAGAACAATCAGGTTTTTCATTTTGTTAAAGGGAAGATGAGACGAGACAACGCTGGTGAAATGTTCCCAAGTGTACCGAGTTCAGGAGCTACAGGATTTTTCAAATAACAGCGATTTTCAGTGTTCATAACTCCCCCAAAAATGTCATGAGAAACAGAATAAAATAATTTTAACTTCATGACAGACTTGGTTTGACATGGAGTGACATGAACGTCTGTTGGACTTTAACTTATAACATCATTATGATGTTAGTTTGTGTAGCTAGTGCTTGTTAGCAGCCGAGGTCAAGAGGATCTTCACTGATGTGAAGGTATAATCAGGAGAAATAATTCACAGATATGAACTAGCTGTCATTCACCATCATCACTGTCTGAACAGTGTTCACAGCAGCTCAGCTGATTATAGGTCTGTCTTTAAGACAAAGTGCATTGCCGTCATATTAACAGGGTAAACTATCAATAAGGCTAATAAGGCTTTTCTTTTTCACAAGAACGAAGCAAAAATATTAATTTAGAGTGCTTTTAAAGTCACAGACACATTTACCAGCTGCTCCTCATTAGGTTGTAGCTACATCTTACATGAGAGTCCACTTCATTCATCATCCAGGCTGATTGTCCAACTCCTCCATCACATGAAAACAAAGACAGTCCAGCAGGGACCAGTCTTTGGTAAAGCTCAGCTGGTGTTCCAGTCCAGTTTAGTTCATTTCACCAGTCTTCTCTTGTGTATCTGGTTATTTGTCATTGACTCTGTGCGGACCTTCAGCACATATGTTTGTGTTTTATTGTTTAGAAGCCCAGGTATTCTGCCAGAAACACAGCCATGATCTTAGTCAGGTTCTCTACAGTCGGTCGGTGCATGTTTTCCTCTGTGTCGTCCAGTGTATGCCAGAACTGTGGGAAGGGAGTGGCGATGACATGTAGCACAGGGACACCTGTACAGGAAAGATGAAGATGGGGACTGACAGCATTCAACAACATATACAGCCTAATGGAGACGGTCTGTCAATAGTAACTGAGTTTATTTAATGAGGAAAGTGCACTAAAAGGAAGGTAAACTCAATAACACACACTATATTACTGCTATGTAATATATTATATGACATAACACTCATCTGGAAGGTGCCTTTTGTCTGTGGAGACTTGAAATAAATGCATTTAACGCCCACAGCAACAAGAGGCCCTGCTATTGTACAAGTGCTTTAAGGTTTAAGGTGCAGTTTGGCAGAGACTCTACAGACGTCAGTGCAGAGTTCATTCCACAAGTGTAGCGCCGTAACAGAGGAGAGCCTGAGCGGAGAGCGAGACCACAAGGTCCTCAGAGAGATGGAGTGGTTTGGAGTGTAGGGTTTAATCATGGCTTTGAGACAGGAGAGAGTGGTTCTTATTAATGATCTGCAGGCCAGCAACACAGTCTGGAGCTAAAACTGAGCTGCTGAAGGGAAGCGAGTGTGGTGCAGGGTTCCTCCACATTTTCCATTCAAAATATTTTCCTAGTCTCAGGTTTCAAGCTTTTTCAGGCCATATGTGACATCTGAGTACAAATAGCTAGATATATGTAAATGATTTTACAATGTTAACATGGTATATTCTGATTACGTACGCTATTACGTTGCCAAGTAGAAGATTACATCTCCAAGTACTGCAGCTCAACAAATTAACATCAAACCCAGACAACTTCAATTCACAGCATTTGATTAGGTTACATTTTTTCTGGTGTTTGTTTGTTTGTTTGTGTTTAAAATAATTCAAAAAGTTATGGACAGATTTGGATGAAATTTTCAGGAAATGTGTGAAATGGGACAAAGAACAAATAATGACATTTTAGGAATGATCCGTATCACCGTCTGGATCCAGGATTTTTTTTTTAAACGATACTTTGTCATTGGGAGATTGTGTTGGGGTGGACTGAAGCTGCTTGGCGGAGGTCTGCGCTCTCTGAGTGCTTTTCTACTTTTGTTTTTATCTACCCAAAGTTGAAACACTGTGCTATTGTAAAGCGTTTTGAGTTTTTGACACCGGAGCCTGACACCAGAGTTGGCAGGTCCGCGTACGAGAACCATGGCGGCGTTCTACAGCCTCGGCAAAGCCCGGTGGTGCCCAGGACTATTCGAATGTCAAAATTATTATCCAAATACCACCACAACCAACGAATATTTGGATATTCGTATATTCGGGACCAGCCCTAATATTACATTTGTAAAGCAGGTAAGCTACCATACTGTTGGTTAGCTAACTTAGCCACACTAGGCTACTTGGTGCTTTTTTATTGTCAGAAAGCTGTAAATTGGGATGTCTTGTTAAAACTAAGTAGTTGTTTTTGACATAGAGCTGTTTGTCCTCAAACACAGCTTGCAGCAGAAGTCCTATTTAGCAAAATCAAACCAAATCCTCATGAGGAAAATTTCTTGTTTTATCCTACTTATTTTTTCCATTTAGAATCATCCAGTCAATTTGTTCAGAATAAAGAACCAACATATATTTCTGTGTCCTGTGCAGTGTTAATTTTGCTGGACTACACAATGATACTTTGTCACTGGGAGATTGTGTTGGGGGTGGACTGAAGCTGTTTGGCGGAGGTCTGCGCTCTCTGAGGGCTTTTCTAGTTTTGTACTAAAATAGAAGAGCAGCAGCATCTCTGCCCAATGAGGGCTGCTGCTACCTGTACTTTAGATATTTTACCTTAGCATACTAAATAAATAAAAGCCCCAAACCCATATTTTTTAGCATCTTTTATTAATAAGAACCAAAACTGAGCTGAAAAAGAGTGTTTGTGCTGCTTTGTATATAGAAATGACAGTGAATGCAGCCACAATGGTATGGTGTCCTTATCCAGAAACAATAGCTCACTACATCAGTAACTATATCACGGCATGACTCGGAAAAGTTCAGAGAAGTCTAATATTTGTTTATTTGTGGTGCTATGTTTATATGTGATTCAAAGATATTGCTGCAATTCCTTTAAAGCTAATGAGGTTTTTAGATTTCGTACAGTTTGACTGGTGTTCAGCGTAAGAGCATCGTCTAGATATTTCCCCTTTTTTCTTTTTATCTTTTTTTCCACAATTATAGGTTGCATTAATGAGTAAAATCAAATTATAAACATAAACAAAACTACTTATTCATATTTAAGGCAATGCTAACTAATATTGGAGAGGTGCTCTTAAAATATTCCAAAATGAGCATTTGCAGCATGTATACAACACTTTTGGCAACAGGGATGAATGAAGTATCTCCATTCGTGGCTAAAATGTTGCTTCAGTTTATAGATTTAAATGGAAAACAAAATTAAAGCAGCATCCCGACACAAGTAAGGGATGACTGCAACTCCTACAGAGTGTGCTTATAGAGTTAATAGTAACAGCTGATATGTTAAATCAACAACCGTCTGTTGTAATCTGTAAAAAAACATTGCCATACACTTAACTTATCTGGACAACAATTACAATTTTAAGGGGTGATGCACTTTATTTGACCAATGGCATATAAAGTATATGAGGTAGAGCTGTAATAAACTGGTGTGAAGCAGCTCTGTGTAGGATTGTGTGTTTAGTCGTATGCCACACTTCTTGCCTTGCGTTCCAGAACATCAAGCTCATTCAGTAATAAAGATTTTGTCAGAAAAATACTCTGCCTGTGCGATCGACCTCTTTTTCGAAATTCAGATGTTTTTATGAAAAAGAAAACAGACTAGGGGCTGAGGTCTGGAAACACAGACCTCTTTTCTTTTTGTTGCTACTCACCTTTGTGAAGGAAGGGGATATGGTCGTCCTGCACAGGTCCGAGGTACACGTCCTTCCTGAAGTACGTCTGCTCTGAGGGGTGCGAAGTCAGGAGACCCTGTCGATGGAGCCTTTTCTCTGAAGGGTGAAGGCAGAGTTAGGGCGTACAACAGGAGGGATTCAAATAATTGCACAGGGGTTAGAGCCAGTGCTTACCTGCAGCAATCAGGCGGTCAAACCAACGTGCCGTGTTATCAAAGTGATTCGCAATCAGAGGATCTGGACCACCGAGCAAGTCGAGCAGCACAAAGAGGTCCTACAGAGAGGATTTAAAGATCAGTGGCTGGAAATGAAAACTAAAGTTTGAGTTTCTTTTTAAACATTGCTGGATTTAAAAGTTAGACACCGTAACTAGACTTGTGTTGTTTAATGCAATTAACTTTTGAATCTAGACCCATATACAATAGGAGGGTAAGTCCATAATGATAAGATTTGCTGTTGTTGGGTTGTAAAGGCAGTCGGCTAAATTCAGCTTTTTCATATATTATTCAGCCTGTCTGGATCAGGATGACCTCCGAGGACATGTGTTTGTGTCTGCAGCTTCCTCACCACGGCCTGGAGCATGGTGGCGTGTGAGGAGGCCGCAGGGTGAGGCGTGTTAGCCATGCGCTCAGCCAGGTGTCGAGAGCCGTACAGTGAGTCTGTAGCGGTCCATTCCTCAAACGACTCCTCACCGTCGAAAAACACAAGCTGAAGAGACACTGGAAGTCTCTGAGAGGAAATGAGAAGAAAGCACAGGTAATGGAATTAAAATCCACTTAAGAAAAAGCAGCAACTGAGGCCAGTTTCTACTCCTGCAGTGTTGCTGCAGTGTGTATGCAAGTATGTGTGTGTGTAATCCTACAGTAACTGCATAAATCACAGCCTCTGGAGAGATAGTGCTGTACAGATGACTGCTGCACTTGAAAGAGGGGGCTAGAGTCAGCATTTTCTATCCTATACTGCAGCCTCAGAGGCAGAGGGATGAAACCAGAGTATAAGAAAAGAAAAGGAGACTTGTCAGCATCTCACACCTTTATTCTTTATCCTTTATCACAGGAAGACACACAGTAAAGTAACAAATAAATACAACTCAAATCTGTCTTTATCTGAAGATGAGGCTCTGCAAACTGCCATGATGTCAATACATCCGTAACATAAAGACAACACGTACCTGCTGTTTGAACGTCCTAAGCTGAGCATCCAGAGAAGTGGCGAGCTCCAGGATCATAGCACAGGGCACTGCTGAGTCACTGGCCCCCAGAAACACCTTCTCTGGAGCCCGAGGGTCTGGAGGTAGGACTTTGGAGTCATAGTGGCAGGCCAGGAGCAGCCTCCGAGGGGCTGTAGGGTCCAGAGTGGCTACGATGTTGGTGAAGGTGACCTGACCACGAGGGGTTGGAGACTGGAAGGAGTCCAGGTCTATGGACCAGCCGGCAGACAGCAAGGACAGAGTGGAGGTGATGTGCTGAAGAAGGGCATAGAGGTCAAGAGTAAGGGAGAATGTCTGAAAAGAGGAAAATAAAATGATTTCTAAAAACATGTACACACACCTGCTGTACAGCCAGACTGCCTTGTGTCCCTGGGAGCCTCTCTATTAGGATGGGCCGCAGGTGAGTCTCCCACAGGCGAGTACCATCCACCTGAGAGGCCAGACGGCGGATTTGAGCTGGGGAGCACTTACTGGGTTTGTGGGACAGCTGGAGGAGAGAACAGAGCAGTGGTGAGGAAGAGGAGCAAGAAAAAACAACTGGAGCACAAACAGCAGCACAGAGATGTTCCAAAAACAGAGATGGTTTTAGAATCCAGGTGCTATGAGTCTCTGCAACATCTGAAGAAATCCTCTCTGATCCTTATTCTTAACATAAATTTTAACGTATCTATCTGCCACGAATATTCACTTTCCCGGTATTGTAATCATTTCATCTATCTGGCATGGAGGTTTTTCTGTTTTGCCCTGTAAATGTTTTATTTTGTGGAGGTCTCTCTTGTCTAAGGTGAGACGGTGACCAGTGTAAAACTGAAAGTATTATTACAGTTATTTTGGTAGATACTTAATTAACCATTTCAGCAGAAATATCAAATATTCAACATTCAATATTCAACCACATCATCAACATGAAGATTTGTTGCTTTTGTTAATGATTGATGATGGTAAGCTGAATATCTTAAGGTTTTGGACAGCTGGTAAAATAAAACACGTGTCATGAATATTTCAACCTGGACTCTTGGCACTGCTCTCTATTCTCTTTGCAGGAACAGTCATGTGTTGTGCAGATTTCACACACATGAAATCTGCACAACAGATTTCATGTTGTGAGTTTTGTTTAAGTTGATTTTTGGACAACTTAAACAAAACTCACGAGTATACAACGACAAAGATAGATGCAGGTTGCAGTGGGAAACATGATCGGTGGCAACACCTGCTCAGCTACAGCGGCTGTAAGGAGTGTTGTTACTGATTAGCTTGGAACTGCGCTAGTCCTGTATCTAATAGTTATTTTCAATATTTATTAATCAGTCGTCATTTTCTTCAATCTCTTGACCATCTTCTACATAAAATATCATGAATAAAAAATAACCTTCATAAGTTCTCTAAGCTAATGTATTCAACCTGCCAAAGCATAATTAGCTCACAATCATAGATATCAGAGAAAATGATCATAATTTATTGTAAGAATTAATTTACTGGCCTTTGCCTTATTGATTTCATTACTGTATTTTGTTTGTGTTTGAAAAACTTTGTAACATTTTCTAATTTACAAATAAACTCTAATATCATAATTATTAAAAAAAGACAATTACGGAGCCTCAACTTATTGACTATTTCACCACAATACTTATGTTAGATGTAGTTAATAGTGGAAGAGGATATTATTTGTTTTACTTTAGCATAGTGAAAGCTTAGTTCACAGTAAGACCTGCACAGCTGTCAAGAATAAAGCAAAATTGTTTTCCATCAAGTCAGACTCTCTGAATTCTTGACACTGTTACAAACACATGGTAATGTTATCATCTGGAAGTCTATTTTGATGTTAAAAAAACAGAAACATAAAATCCTTAAAACCCACAACCGAACTGCAACTAAGAATTATTTCTATTGTCAAATAAACTGGTGATTATTTTCTCAATTATTGGATCGGTTGTTTGATTTATGAAAGTTCACAAAAAGGTATCGATCAGTGTTTCCAAAGGCCGACAATGACGTCCTAAAATGTCTTGATTTGAGCACAACCCAAAGATATTCAGTTTACTGTATTGATCAGCAAAAAAAACCCCCAGAAAATATTCAAATTTAAGAAGTCGGAATCACAGGATTTAGAAAATTAAAATAATTGACAAATAATTTAATAGTTGACTAGTCATTAATTATTGCAGTTCTACTTTAGTAGAAAAAAAATCTCAGGCTTAAAATACTCTTGTTTAATGAATGCATTCAGAGTAAACACACTTATTGTGCTGCTCGGTGTGGTGCTGTATGATTGAATTATCACAGTTGCTTTACTGTATATGCAGAATTTGTTAAAATGGCTACTTTAATGTACAGCAGTGCATCTTATTTTATAAAATAATGATACAGTTTGCATGTAAAACATTGATCTAACTGCAGCTGTCAAATAACTGTAGTGGAGTAGTAACTAAAACAAAGTAGAAAATAAAGTAAGTAATGTTTGTACAGTACTTGAGTAAATGCATTTCCCACCACTGTATGTGGTTAATGTGAGAGCTACAATACCAATGCACCACTCTCTGGTTATAATCTAATATATATAGGGTGTAGTCATGATCAGTCCCACTGTATGTGAGTGAAGTTTAAAGGTTTGTTTGTGTCCTCTGCTCTTACCCTGTCTCTGGTCAGATCTGCGGCTGGCATGCGGCTCACTTGTCTCCCTGCAGTGTCGTTGGACAGGTAGACTCCCAGAACCACCGCCAGCACCAGGACACCGAGCAGGCACAGCAGCAGGACCCGGGCCCGCGGCATCCGCACCCGGTCACAGCCGGGGAAGGAGCCGCCGCCGTTGCTCTGCTGCAGAGGCTTGTACCGCCGACTGGACCTGGACATGGTTGAAGAAGCGGCGCCCGTCTGCTGTCAGTCTGTTAAGCAGTTACGTGTCCAAACCGTAGGAGGGAATAAACACAGGAAGAGAAGCAGACCCGAGGGAAGCAGCTCGGCGGTTACATCTGCAACACCCTCCCTCAACACAACAAGCCATCGTTAGCTTCAGAAACTCGGTCTTTTACGTCCCCTGTCCTCGGTGCGACTCTGGCAGCCCGGTAGTTTGAAAACATGGCTGACTTTTGGGGCTGTTTCTGTGAAGTTAATCCAGGTTTAGTCACAATTTAGACAAAAACCGCTTCATTCCGTCTCCATAGCTTCTGTCGTTTAGCAGCTAGCAACACTTCACTGCCGCGTTAAACTCCACAAGCAGCTACTAATGACAAAAAACGGTATTAAATCGGTCATGAAGCGAACTTGTCATAACTCTCCCGGTGCAGAAGTCCGCTTAAAAATGCATAAATGCGTCGTGTTCTCTCCACGGGACATCTGTGTAGTAATCTAATGGCGATACTTCTTTGAGGCTCTAATGGTGGTTAAAGAACAGCTGTGCGGTGCGTTACCGCCCCCTAGCGACCGGTAGAGGAGCTACCGCAAAAAATATGATAAAATAAAATATAATATTAAAAAAACAATTTTAAGTACTGAAGTACTCTGCTTGTACTATATTCAGCTCATTACATTTTATTATGCTCCTCCACTTTCAATATAATATTTTAGCAACATCTGACACAAAAATTCACATCGAAATGAGTATGTGAAATTATGTTTATATAAATATATTAGGGATGCACGATAACGCCAATTTCAACCGATACCGATAATCGATAATTTTACACTTCTTGCAGCCGATAACCGATAATGTCAAACGATATTTCTTTCCTTAATTAACTATAATTTGAGTACAAATCCACTTCCTACTATAATTCTGACCCATAAATAGAACAATTGAGTAGAGCATAAAGAAGTTGACATTTATTGATACTTCTGCTCAAATACTGACAACCAGCAACTCAATCATTTTGAATATGTTTGGAAAAACTGAAACAATCTGTCCAGTTATGTTTTAAAAACACAACATGCATAAATGAGGCCAATAGAACTAAGCCCATAACATTTTGCATTGCAGTTTAACATAAACAACAACACTGTAACAGATGGAGTCACATCTCTTGTTGATTCACAAAAGTAAAATAAATAAAAGTGTTTTCCCTGACAGTAATAAAATAAATAACTAGTGCAATAAGTGCCTGCCCCTTTACAAAGGCAACATTCAATTATAGAACATAAAGAGATCAGGGTTCAAATAATAAAGTGCTTTTTCCAGCAACAAATAAAAGATAACTAACTAAAGGCTGTGTCTCCAGATAAATCATGAAGTCAAACTACTCAGTTTTGTGTGTTAACTCAGGGCGCATCAGTGGAAGGTTTTTCTTCCTAAAGAGTATCATCTCTGCCTTCTCACATCTTAACCGGTTTCTTTTCTCGTCCATCACATTAGCAGCAGCAGAAAACAAGCGTTCACTATCAACACTAGTGCACGGGGCTGACAGGTATGTATGTAGCCACCACACACAGACCAACGGCAAAAACAAAGATTCAAAGTCTTTATTATTATCGGGTGGTTTTATCGGCTGATTTTTTTATTATCGGAATTATCGGAATGACGTCATAATTGTCAATATCGAACGATAATTATCGGACGCCGATATTATCGTGCATCCCTAATATATATATTTTAATCTTTGTGTTACACTGAGATTTTGGATGTGCGTGTATTCTTTTGGACACTGGATATATGTACGTAATTGCACACATTGTATATTTTTTGCATTATAGATTTTCTACATTTTTCATATTTTCTATACTGTGTATTCTCCATTATATATTAGTAATATTTTTTATCACTTCACTAAATATAAAATAATAAAACAACATTAAATGCTCCATATGTGTATATGTTCCATATGTTTATACGTTCCATATGTTTATACAGTATTGTATAGTATACAGTATATTATAGTATAGTATAGTATAGTATAGTATAGTATAGTATAGCGTAGTATACTGTAGTGTAGTTATACTGAGATTTTGGGTGTGCATGTAATTTATCTTTGCACACTGTATAATTTTTGCATTATAAATTTCTATCTAGTTCTATCTTGTCGAGTCTAGTCTAGTCTAGTTTAGTCTAGTCTTAATGAATAAATATATAATCCATTAAACAGATAAGCATGACTATGGAATGTATGTATGTATTTATTTATTACTGAATAAAAAAAATATACATGGCTATGATACAAATCTGAAATAAATATAACATAAAGAAATGTTGCATCATTAAATGAAAGTAATTATTTGAAAAATAAAAACCCATTTAATAAATCCCTGCATTTACTTTCACATTTATTTCTTCATTTACTTATTTCAGGATGGATTTTAAAGAAATTTGTGTATTTATTTAATACAAAGGGGAAAAATAAATATGTAGCCTATTTTCATAAAACAAATTCCATACTTGTTTCTTTACTGATGACGTACCAAATCTGGCAAAAGTGTATATACATCAATGAATAATATTTATTAGGTAAAACACATAAATGGGGTATAATATCACATATAATGTTGTATGTTGTTTAATTGAACGTGTGTCTTCAGTTTTTTCCTCTCTGTACCTTTACTTGCTTTAGTTTACAGTATAAGGACATGTATGGGAGCGTAAATGTAAGAAATCCACTATAAAATATTGTGTATGTGCATAAAGTGGATGCAATGAAGAACAAAAACAAACCAAAGTGTTACATGACCTACTTCTCTCTCCCGCCAGATTTGAAGACCGGAAAGGAAAGCCGGTGCGCTAACACTGCTGTGATTGGTCCTCAGATGTGAAGTCCCGCCTTATCTTGTTGCTGATTGGCTGAATACTCTGATCCATCTCCTCTCCCAGCGGTTCCGCCTTCCGTACAAATACAGCATTCGCGGGATTTTTGGAGTCATTCGCGCTTAACTCCTGGAGTCTGGCCGGAGTCCGTGTTCACCTGCATCTTCTGACACCGCAGAGACGTTGAAGCTGTAGCTGGAGAGCTGCTGTTTTCTCTGGAGAGGAGTAACACCACAGTCTGCCAGCATGCATGTGATAAAGCGAGGTGAGCCGTGTGTTACTGTTGCTGTGGAGCTACAGGCCTCAGTTAGCCTCACTGCCACTAAAGTGGTTTATCTGGTTATTATAAAATGACAGCTACTCTTCTGCTTTCGTCTGACTGATCAGGAGTTAT